>JADDOH010010769.1:0-104149 GCA_016648135.1 Agrypnia vestita
ACGTTTACAAAAGCATATATTTTAGAAAAAAAAAGAAATTAAATATTATCCGAACATTATGATATATTAAAATCATAATAATTTTATAATAGGTATTACAAGATATATTTTATATTTCGAATATTTTTGCACTCCCCTGCACATATATCAAAAACGTAATTAAATTTTATAATATTTATATTTTATATATTTAATATAACGTGATGATAGAATTCGGAGAAATGGAATCCCTCGTAATGTCACTGTCTATACTTCGATTTTTTATTTTTTATTTGTTAGTATACATTGTACCCTGACGAAGGGGTCATGGGCTCTGCAACATGTTGATATTTTTTAATACATAAGTGGTTTATTATATTTTTTTCTTTCGGAATGGTAATCTTATTTCATCTTTTCTTCTTGTGCAATGGTCATTTTCATGTTGTTTTTTTAATTTTATTTTTCTTAACAATTCAAAGGCATTGTTGTGTCCATTCTTAATGCTTTAATTTTTTCAATTCTTCTTCATTAGCCAATGTATTATGTTTACTTTAATTTGGAAACTGCCTAACAGTAATGGATTCTTTCAAATTACGAATCGACAATCGTTTGTACATCTGATGAAAATCACAAAAATAACACACTGCAACAACGTAACAGTAATCAACTAGACACTTGTTCGCTGTGGAACTCACAGCGTGTTCTCAAATAGAATAATAAGACCCCGATAAAATAAAATATATAACTGTCATGTCTTCCGACATTCACAAGTTTATTTTCTGCAAAAAGTGTAGACGGGCGCGGCACAGATGTGCATTGTGTCCGACAGAACATGTAGTTGGCTGTTAATAAATGAAATAAAAGGACCGGAGAGAAAGCTTTTCGATTCGAAAGATATGAACAGGGGAAACCCTTGTTTTACAATTTCATTTTGTTTTTTTTTGTTAATTGAAACGAGATCTTTTTTCATACCTCGTACGTAATAAGTGATGGCAACTAGTGCACTGAAAAGTATACAATTTAAAAAAATTAAATATTTAGAACAATTACAATTTACGAAGCAATTTTACCAACCCTCTTTTTTAAATTAATATTTTAAGTTTAACTTTCTTCTCGATGTGTGTAATATTTAATTAAATTATAGAAATAAATTATAAAAGCCTCACAGAGACGAAGCTATTTATATGTGAAAAAAGTGGATGGTAGTCTCTTATACGATGGCTCAGGGTTTAAAACCTGTATGAGCTGGCTTAAGTGATCAGTCTACAAAATGCAACGTTCACTGTATTTTTTAATGAAAAATGTTTGTTGTTTGTTTATTTGAATTAAAATCTCTCAGTTTTTCAAGTCTTGGCACTACTAACACAATATTGACGTATTTTTTTTCTTAATGTCCATACATTGACCTGCATTTATAGAACTAGTATAATATAGTATAAAATGATCATTCGTATCTGAAAAAAATACAGGGTTTTTCATAGCTATTAGCAAAAACTTTATAAGTGAATTCCTGCCTTGATAATGAGTCGAAAATTTTCGATCAACCATGACTTAGTTATAAAAAATTGAATTTTTTTCAATATTTCTATTTTTTTTTCAATACAGTAACTTACATCGATTATGAAAAATTCATTCGTTTCAATACAACTCAAATAAAATGATGAAAACCTTGTAAAAAAATCTATTTTTTGTAAGGTTTTAATAATTTTGTTCGACTTATATTAAAGCGAATGAATTTTTCATAATCGATTTAAGTTACTGTAATGATAATTCAACATTTCGCAAAACATAATTTTTAAGAATATTTTTTTAAAATTGCAAACACTGTTTTGTATCTCCATTACAATGACATTAGTTCATGGTTGCTTGAACATTTTCGATTCATTATCAAGTCAGGAATCCTCCTGCAAAGTTTTTGCTACTAGATATGAGACACCATGTAAAAAACTAATATTTTTGCAGTATAGTCCACCATTGACATCAGCGACTCTGAATGGCATTTGTATTTAAAATTGTGTACATAATATAAAATATATTCTCTAAACTTATCTCATATTTACTATTACATAAATTAAAATATATTTATTTTCACATTCATTCATTTCAATTCAGATAACTTTTCGTTGGAAGAGGTCTGTTAAATTTATTAAATTTGTTCAATATATTTAATATTTAGGTACATTTAGACGTTTAAAAGAAAATAAACAGTAAGAAAATTCAACTATTATAAGGAGATTTTAGTGATGGAAAATTTGTAATTTTCCTCATCAATTTGAAATCAAGTGTCAATATGACATAAGTAATTCCCTAGATAGAAATGAGATTTTTTTTTAAATAATTTTATTTTTAAAAAATCCTATGCACAAAAATATAAAGATATTTACGAACCACCTACGAATCTTGGTAAAAAGCACACACAATAATTATTTCAAAATAATTGCATTTCGTGTAGCAAGTAATTGTCTGATCGGAAGGCTAAATGAATATTTAAAGTTAAATCAAATCCATTGTGTTAATCGACAAATCTTGCGAATTGTATCTTTTTTGTACTTATAAAATCATGTTATCTTTAATATTCTTTTTTACACAAACTAATAAATGGGTACTATCGACTGTCCTCAACTAGGTACTAGAACTTATCTGCTTGCGTGTTCCATCTCGCGTAACTAGAAGTCATGCGGGTTTTATCGTGAAAACTGCAGCTACTAACTATTTGTTTAATTCCCCACTGCCAAGGCTTCCTAGACTAGCAAACAGACACGAGCAACTGGACGTCTTTGCTGATAACTGTAATTTATTGTAACATACATTAAAAGGTGTATTGAAAGATTACTAGTATTTGTCAAATTGGACTTAAATAATTGATTTGTATTTGTATCATTCTAAATGTGGAGACCTGTAATTGGCCATCTATATTATATCAATGTTTTCTATGCTTCTTTGTTGTGCTGGTGGTCTTCCACGAATATTAAATAAATTAAATTAAATAAATTTATCTTTATATATTTGTATCTGTATTTTAAGTATTTTCTGTTTTTATTTATTATGTTTACATGTTATTTTTTTTTTTTAACTATATATTCTTATATATTAATGTACACTTTACCTATCAATTTTAAAAGCCCTATAGAGCGTTAATTAATAAATAAATAAAATAAATAAATAAAAATTCCATTAAAATCAGTTACAAGTATTAAACAATTAAAAATTGTATAAAATTCTTAAGGGTTTCCTTTCAACGCGCCGGATTCGAGAGATGATGAAGGCTGAAGCTGCGGTCCAGCATTCGGAATGAAGAATGTACGTCCATTTATCAAATCTTGTGAATTTCGCAAACTAAAAACATATCATTGTTTTGTACAACACAATAACGACTAGCAATTCAGTCATTATTTTTAATCACCTCTATATATATATATATATATATATATATATCATCACGTATCCGTTGTACATATTTTCTTGCGATTATTATTATACTTTCAAAACAACACATTTCAATTAGAATGTCGTGTAAGATCTTCGCTGCACCGTGGGGGTTTACCATAGCTTCACCTACATTCCTAATCTATTACCCTATAAACTCTATTTGTTCTGTTAAAACCTGCGTTGTGTCTGCACGTGGTCTACCCTTTCGCTACATCGCTAGGATAATTTGCCAACTACAGTTATATATTTTTAATGATTCTTTAAGCGCCGATTTAAAAATATAAAACTTTTAAATTAATGTTTGGTGTACCTATTTATTATTAGTTTTTGTGTTTAGTTTGTAGAACTCCATGTTTATTTTTAATTAAATTTTAATGAATATTATTATTTAGTTATGCAGGTTAAGTGTTATTTTAAATGTGACAGCTGTGTTTGATTTGTCATATATTTTTATTTCTTGCTTAACTTACATATTTGTCTTTGATTGTCTATGTTTTGTTTCCTCATTGGGGGGGGGGGTTAATCTATGCCTGTGCATTTTCTTTGTTTGTTATTTTTCTATGACTTTATAAATTAAGATCTATACTTGTTATGATTCTTCAGTATACCTTGTATTCTCTTGAAGAAGGGACTTGAAGGGAAAATTTTATTCTACTTTATATGTCAGAAAGATTCGATATTTAATTAGAAATACATAGTGAAATTTGAGATTTGAAGATTTCACAGGAAAATAAACAATTATTACAGATATTCCGGTCTACTATAGTTTTTACCTGTATGAATTGAAAAAAAGAATCAAATAATAAATTATGAAAATCATAACACCATATTATTACATTTGGATGACTTATATAGCGCCGTTTTCATGAGAACTCACTTCAAAAGCACTTTGCATATACGACGTTAATTAACAAACGACTTACTGGTTGAAGAATTATTATACTATTACCGATTGACTTGCAAAAAAAAAACAAATAGATAGTTAAAACTACAGCTGAGATAGCCAGGAAAAATTAGATTTTTTCGCGAAATGCATATTTGAATCGGAGACATTAGGTACTATTTTGGCAATAACTATAAGTTGTATGTTTGCCTAAGTGCGTATTTAATTATTTTTTGAACTGTGTTTGGTAAGCTATCTCGGGTTGTCGAGTAGTTTATTTCATCCATCTATTTGTACTGGATATTGTTAAGCGCTATTTTCCGCAAATGGAATGCAAAAGTCGGTTATGTATTGAGGGGCCATGCGGTGAATAGTCTTAAATGTTGCGAGGCACAACTTATATTCGGTCCTCGTTTGTGCCCCGACATGTGGGATGACGTTTGAATCGGAGGATTTTTTTTTGTTGCTGAAAACAGCGAATCGGTTTTCGCCGCGATGCGATAACCGCCCGGCACACGAGGTGTTGGTGCAGCCGGTCACGACCCAGCATCACGAATCTGGACCACAACCGGTCCAATCTCGGCGGCGCACGGAATGTAGGTAAACTTTATTATCTCCGCCGACGGGAACCGGACAAGAAGCTGCCGGCTCCGCTCTTCGGCTCTCCCGCCGTCCATCCCGAGGTGCAGCTTCGCGCGACGAGTCGTCCCGTTTTATTGTTACACCTTTTATTTACGCACCTCGTTAATACGTACGCCGTTTATTGAAAATTTACTGACGTAAAAAATATATCGGTTTTTTTGTGTGTCAAATAATAAGTTGTAATAAACGTTATTTTAATTTAGTTGTAAGACGACCATCTAGTGAACGAGTCGGGATTCGATGACTGTCTCGAAGAATACCACGTTAGTTAAATTTTTCAAAATTACAAATGTAATAATATTTATAAAAAACCTGTTCCGTGCATGCGTCTCTAAATTAAAAATAATTTTATACTTTTTTTTTAAATAAATAGTTTTGTCGCAGTGTGCTTGTTGTTAATTCAAAAAAATACGTATTTAGTGATGTAGCGAGATTGTCAGATGACGTTTCGCAAACATAAACAACCCCTAACGTATTTTAAATTTTTCTAGTGTGTAGACTTCAATAAAATAGTCAAAAAAGCCACCGCGAGTTCGCTTAGTGTTCGTGTTTAGAACCTTCGAACACTTCCAGTTATTCTACAACCCCGAGTGATAATATAGCGAGTACGCGCGTGCGTAACGAAAACTATTGTGATTCAAATATGTGACAAGTGATGTGTGATTTTTTGTTACTGCGGAAGTGTTGGACGTAATCATAGTAAGTGAAAACTTGTATTTTTTGCTAAGGTGCGTCTCCACAGTAGGCGACACATCGCTAGAATGAGACATGAGGCAAACAAACTGTGCATTTCGAATTAAGCTTAGACTATGGTGTTCTCTGCATATGCTAACCCTCGTAGCCCAGTGGGTATGACACTGGCTTCTCACACCGAGGGTTCCGGGTTCGATTCCCGGTGAGGTCACAATTAATCTATGTGATTTGTGATGTTTTTTGCTTTTTTAATTGGGTCTCTTGGCCTATTGAAGCGTAAATTAATAATATATAATCATCTGTGTGAAAGCACTGAATTGAATAATGGAGTTATTCATTTAAATATTTTGCACGCATTTTATGAATACTATATATTAAACTAATCAATATATATATAATGGATTTGTAACGAGTAAAGTGGACAATATAAATTCAAATAAAATTGTTAAAATATTATACGCATTATTTCATAATTTATTCATTCATTTACGCCTAAATAGGCTTTTACATATGTAGGTATATAACAGTTATTTGCAAAAATAATATAAACAGAGAGAAAAACAAAAAAAAGAAAGTGTATATAATTTACATTATGGCGGAATGAAGCGCTCTCAGTATCGCGCCCCTATACTGTGACAGGCCAGAACCAAACACGTCCGCTATGTTTGTATAATTGTTACCTAACCTGTGTATTCTAGGTACTAGCGAGTTGTAGTGAGCATTTGTTCTAGTATTGTCACAGTAAAAAGGCGTCGGCACTCGAGTAGTTCGACTGGGTACATGGAACATTATTAAGGACAAAATTTCAGGGCTGTGGTAAT
Source organism: Agrypnia vestita (assembly GCA_016648135.1). NCBI lineage: Eukaryota > Metazoa > Arthropoda > Insecta > Trichoptera > Phryganeidae > Agrypnia > Agrypnia vestita. The sequence continues at coordinate 6,448 of JADDOH010010769.1, forward strand.
GCGAGTTTACAATTTTATATAATAAAATCAGATCGGATAAAACTCTCCTGTCCGATAGTGGCAATAAACCGGTAAAATATAATAAGTTTGTATAGTTAAGATTTTCTATTGGGATATGGAGACGGAAATTTATGTAGCGTAAAAATTTATGTTGAATTCTTTCTATTGTATGAACATGAGCATTGTAATAGGGACACCAGATAGATGAGTTGTTTTCGATTTGACTTCTAACAAGAGAACAATAAAGGAGTTTGACCGTTTGAATATTTGTGAAGGAATTACAAGGAAAATGAATTGTTTTATTCATAAGATATAAAAGAATTTAAGTTACATATCTTGCGACAAATTGAATTTCGAAATATAAAATAATCTCGAAATATTTCCATTAAAACATTTATCTTTTTAACCGCAAGCGTGACAATTTTAGATACAATTTTATAATAATTCTAATGCTGTTTTCAATACCGTTAAAATGCAAACATTAAAATTCGTATACAATAAATAACCACTAAGAAATGGTATGGTCACGTAAAATGGTCTTATTTTCGCTAGTTTCTAATAATAACTATATCGTTATTTCGACTAGATGCAGAAGAAAAATAACAGTTATTTTAACAAAACGACAATCGTTTTGTTTTTTCATGTTTCATGATTGCTATAGGACGCAAATCGATGCCCATTTTTTTGTCTACGTTAAGCCATGTATTCACTAGGGGACAAATCGCGAAACATTCCGCTCGACATGTCGCATCAACATCTACGCTCATGTTTCGGGGACAATGACGCGGTCAATTGACGTGCACACACCGGGACTCGCATATCTTGTCGCGGAAATGTCATCCGATGAGGTTATGGATGACAGCTGCAGTATCACTTTGGCGAAAAGGGGTTCCGCGCAATTCGAAATGTTTTTTTGGGTCGCAATTTCAAATTAACGAGGTTTTACTGTAGTAAATTGAATATTATTAAAAACAAGGTCCTTTTTGCAAATAATTATTGTTTTCCAGACGTCGCGGAAATATATCGCCCTATGAGATTATGATGACAGCCGCGTATGTGTTTATGTTAATGAGTTTATCGAAAAGTAAAAGGAGAAAAAAAGAGGAGAATGCGAAATTATTTACTGCAAAGAGAAAGAAGGACGGACATTCTATGCGATCTTCGATCGATACAGCTCGATCAGTTCAAGAACGATTTCGTTTCCCCGCATTGTCATCTTGACAGATACAGCGCATGCGTATTCACTTGTAAACATACCACGTGGTACTGACGCTCCGCGGAATGTTGCAGTGAGTACGCTCGGGTACCGTGCGCATGGCAACGTTGCCACGGCACGTAGAAATGCCGCGCTATGTTGTGCGCGACGTGGCGGAACAGTGCGCGACGTTGCAACGTCACGTAGACTCTATGCCGCGCGTGCTGTTGAGGGACAATTTGTCCCCTAGTGAATACATGGCTTTAGTTCCAATCCTGCCGCACGCCAAGTTATGTTGGGCAATACGTAACGAGTATGTACAGCGGACCTTCCGAAGTGATACCCTGTATGTAAGCGTGTGCAAATATTCAAAATTGGCGACAGCCCGTATATCGCTGTGCACCTGACATGTTACGTAATAACTAAAACAAATGTACTCGTAATACGATTAGTAGCAGTAGATACGCGCAATATGGCAGTTACCCCCACTCGTACCTCGAAAAGTTGAAAAAGCGTTGTCAATAAAATACTAAATTGTCAGTGTGAATAAAATTTAACAATATTTTTATGTTTATATTCCTAAAACACAATTACTAGATTTGTCCACTGTGGGATTATTAATAATCATAAATTGTGTTCTCAGAACATACATATAAAAATATTATTAAAAATATATACTGCTCTATAAAAGGAGTTAAAAAATTGAAAAAATTGATTTTCAGACGTATTCTAGTGTATATGTTAAATAATATTATTAGTACGGTGTGTACAAAATTTCAACAAAATCGCTTTTAATAACTTTTGAGATGTCACCTCCAAGCGTCTGAAAAAGGGAGTTTCGAGAAAAAAGCAAAAGAATAATTAAATAATTCACCTACCGCTTGAAGCCACATACAAGCTACAAATTGCTTAAACTCAGACGATTCTTGGAATTTTTTATTAGTGATGACTCAAATTATTCTTGAAACTTCAAGCTATAAGACAAAGCAAAAAAAATATTTTTTAAATGTCAAGGTGGTGTAACCCCTTAGTACTATTTTAAGCTCTATACTAACTCTAAACTGACAATGTTGGAAATTTCAAGGATTTTTATGCGCCCTTGAGGTGAGTACTCACGAAAACGGCGCTATACAAATGATCCAACTATTATTATTACATTGTTTTAGTACGTCCCCTTCAAAAACTAAAAAAAAAAAAAAATTAAAAAAAAAAAAAAAAAAAAAAGAATTTAATAAACTGAAGATTTTTTTTTAATATATAAAGTATATACAGGGTGTCTCTTAGCCAGTAGTGAAAATTTTACAGATGGATTCCTACCTTGATAATGAGTAATAAAAACCTTGTAAAAAATTATATTTCTAATTTTTGGAAGGTTTTTCTCATTTTATTCGACTTGTGTTAAAGCGAATGAATTTTTCGTAATCCATATAGGTTACTGTAATGATTGTAGAACTTTTTTGCAAAAATAAGTCAGAAATATTGAAAAAAAAATGCAAACTTTGATATTGCATAACTATTGATATAAATTAGGTCATGGTTGCTTGAACATTTTTGACTCATTGTCAAGGCATGAATCCACCTGTAATTTTTCTTCTAATAGCTATGAGACAATTGTATAATATATATCGTCAGTGTATATGTTTACAATTATTACGATTTACACAGTTTTTGCTCTTTATATAAAGTTAGTGAAAGCCTTTTTGTAACTAAGCAAGGTAGGTATTCCACATATCAATTTCGGCGTATACATTGGATTTTGGATTCTGAATATTGGAGAGTTCCTTCGAGCGACCTTCGTGGTATTGTTACAATAATTCGGCAGTACTGCTCTGGTATTGTGTTCTAACATCAATACCAAGAGTTAGGAGATAAGAGACTTGATACTTTTTATCCATGATCCAACGTTTTAAGGGCCCTGTACACATTGGCCCAACCTCGGCAGAGCCAACGTCTCGTCCAACCTCGCAAAATGGCGGACAGCGATTACACATTAGCCAACGTCTCGGCCAACCTCGCTGTGACTGAGAGCGACAGGGGCGCACTGGCACACTTGCATTTTATGAAGATGTGCAGTATCAAAGTTGGCATATTTTTTTAAAAAGTTGAACTATCATTACAGTAACTTATGTAGATTATGATAAATTTATTATCTTTAATACAAGTCGAATAAAATGATAAAAACCTTGCGAAAATTGAAAAAAGTTTTTTTTTGCCATTTATCATTTTATTTAAATTTTATTGAAACAAATAAATTTTTCATAATCGATATAAGTTACTGTAATGATAGTTCAACTTTTTGAAAAAAATAAGTCAGAAATATTGAAAAAAATGCACTTTGATACTGCATATCTCCATAACTATTGATATTAGGTCATGATTGCCTGAGCATTTTAGGCTCATAACACAGGCAGGAATCTATCGGCCAAGTTTCTGCTGCTGGCTCTGGTACACCTGTATATATTTTGTTATAATTTTCACATACATTGATTAAGCTACTTAACATGGGTCAGGGGGCTATGTGCTGTGCAAGAAATTCAAATATGTGGCTTCAAAGACAAAGACTTTCTTGAAATGAGTACTGGTCAAAAGTGGAGCCATTTATTAGTAAACACCTCAGAAGAATTTAAAAATATTATTAAAATTGTCTCATATCTACTTTCTGTTACCGCCGCCTCAGCATTTACTGAAAGAATTTTTTCAGTAATGAATGCAAAGTGGCGGGAGGATAGAAATAGAGCAAATATTAATTTAATAAAAAATTAGCTCCTCATTTATTTTAATTTAAGTTATAATTGTGGTGAGGCGTATGAAGTTTTTAAAAAAGAGTGTAAATTAATAAGTTGTGCGAGAAGCTCTAAAATAAAATACTGTTCATTTTTCTAAAGTACTGTTTAATATTCTTCTCAGACCTAAATATACTTTATTTCTTGTAAAAAAAAGTTGACAACCCTAGCTGAGCCACGCCTCTTTCTTTTGATGTGTGCTCGAAAAACCGACTACGAATCCAAGTTTGGCAAACGTCTCTACGCACGGCTAAAAACCCCTGTACACATTGGGCCAAACTTACTTTGGGCCAACCTCGGCCAATGTGTACAGGGCCCTTTACAGAAGATACGTCAGAAATATTGAGCAATCATGTAAATTAACAATCGTTTATCTTCACTATTGCGAACTAGCTCTGCTGTACACTAAAAACTTCATTAATCTTTCCACCATTAATATATTTAAAGCTTGTTTTACTTGCCTTGTTTTACTAGCTTGTCACCATTCCTACATTTAAAGAATTTTATGTTACTTTGACAGTTACAAATGTCATAGATAAGAAATGGTAGAGCAGGAAAAAAACGTACGGTTCCGCAAAACGACCCGCGCCAATGGTTAGATAAATATTGCTAAACGGAAAATGTATGGTTAAAATATAGAAACAATGAGACACGAGACAGAAGCACTGAAATGAACGCAGCCTGGCTTTGAACAGAGCGAAGCGTATATTTATCATGTGCAACACTTTTGTAAAATTCTTTTTAAACCTTTTTTGTGTCATAGTTCCCTGGTACTTGAACAAAGTTTAGTTATGGAAGTGAAGCTTCGAAAGCGCAATAGATGAATGAAACGTACACATTTCTTGTTTTACAGTTTACAACAATTAATTTGCCTTAAAATTAATATAAAATATTAATATTATACATGCTGTACAATATTTTTATTTATTTATCTATTGACTTTATGTAAAAAAAACAATATTATTACAATGGCATGTTTATTGCCAGTTGACAATTTTTTCCAACCACAAACATTGGTTAAACAATTGAAATACAATGGTACAGTGATAACAAGACGAGACGGATGGGGACAAATAAGGGTTAAACTAAAATGCAGCTTTTGCGAAAGATAAAATTGCTTTAATGTCATCTGTTAGAAATGTAGTATGCGTCGCACCCCGAGTACGTCTTTCCAAAAAAATTGAAATAAGAATGATGATTTGTAAGTTAAACTACGTACCAAAATATCATATTTTTATGAGTTTACAATTAAAAATGATACGTTAGCATTAGTTACATTTTTCTTCAAATTGAGTGCAAGAAAATCTCTTGCAAAATTAGTTGTTATAGTGAGAAGTATGAAAAAATAATGATATTTCGTTATTTTGATACGCAAAAGAATCACTTTTAAAACAAATAACTTTAAACCTCATTATCTCAGAATGCATATCTTCGAAAGGAGATACACGAAGGGCTTGCACACGGGGTGCGATGTGTCATAATTATATATTTTCTGTTTTTCTTCCAAATTAATAAAATACCAAATCTGATTGAAATGAGATTGCTTGGAGGTAGAAATTTTGTATACAATATTTTTCGAAATAAGTTAATATAATAAAATAAATTAATTTTCAATAAATATCAGTTTATTTATGTGCTCATAGAACTGTATTATTTCGTATATAGGTATTTGCGAACATAGACACAATATTTTACACTTCTATATTTTATATTTTTTTACAAAAAGTATTCTTGTTCTAACTGCTGTTGTATTTTGCAATATTTATTTGTTTTTTGAGCATATGCATACAATGTCTAAGCAATTAATTAATTGTATGTAGTATTTTGTCCACAATTTTTGTTGTAGAGCTGCTCATATCGGCACAGGTTGATCAAGTGGGATGGATGGCTTATTTTCTTATACAAATGTATTTAAGTTTAGGATAATAAAAAAATATCCTATTAATAGTGAATCCACATCTGATGGTGAAAGGGTTAAGAAACGATATTTTAGGTAGGTAGGTATATAGGAACGGACGACTGAAGAGAAGATATCAAGGAAGTAACGCTTCTTTACAAATACGTAATGGCTAAACCGCTGTACAAATAATGACTCCTCCTCCTAATAACAATAACGAATAACAAAACTCCTTTATGTACAGATCCACAAATTCATTTAACACAAACTATCACCACATTGACATTTTCAACGCAACAATAAGAAACATAAAACAAACAATATCTACACTACCGCACCCAAACTAATTTGTACATTATATCTTCCCTTCTACTCCCGTCCCACATTCCCCTCCACCCTCTCCATTCGCTATTAATGTATGTTAAAGTAAATTTTTAATTCAGTGGAAAATTTTTAAGATTGTTTTGATTCAAAATAAATAAATAAATAAACACACAAATACACACACTCACACAAACTCACTATTGGACATGTTTTTTCTTATTTTTTATCGATTGTATATATGTGTTTTCTTGTAATTGGCCCAAAACTCTGTACATCAATTATTGTTTTTTTCAAGATTGATTAATTATATGGCTGTAAGAAAACCAATAAATGAAAATAAAATAAAATAAAATGACAAAATTTCAATAAATAGCTCTGTAAAGTGCAGTACGTTCGATATTCCGCAAATATATCTGAGTAGATACATAAGTTGCAAATAAGGTAGAAAATTGCAGGATCATTAAATCATCTGTTTGTCTATTATTGTAGAAACCTGTAATCTGTATTATCTATCCCCTTTAACGGTACCGTCCGACAGCTGAATGTCAAGTTATTCCATGAATATTGCAGATTTCTTTGTTCATCTGCGGGCGCAGCCGACGTCTTGATTTAATTCAAGCATACCAATGATACTTCATGTAATATCGTACAAACGTCTTTAGGTCTCGTAAGCGAAGATTGGTTACCACTACTGTGCAATCACATAATTGAATAGGAAGTCACGAAATAAATATAAACACGTAAACATTGTTTCGTATAGTATCTCGGAATTCGGCCCGATAAGTAGAGGCTGTCTACCGTGTCGCTTTGTTTAGTAGTTTATAATTTGATATTAATTTCAAAGTGTCGTCAAAATTGGTATCGTATTACGGAACTATACATTTTAATAATGTTAGCGTAAGAGCGTGCCGCCCGACCTTATAAATCAGTGTCCTATTTTCCACAAGGGTCTCGCACAGCGCGGGTCAAATTAAAGACTCGGCTAAAATAAAGGTGAAAATGAATTTCTTTGTGAATTACAATTACACGAATGATAACTATAAGAGCAACTCATGTAAACATTCATAATCCAGACATGTATAAAGATATTCAGAAATTCAAGACCTTTTAACTTGAAAAAATTAACCAAACAATTCATTATATATTCATTTTTTTACATACAATATCTCAAACTATTTTTTTTAAGAACAGTAGTTGACCTTTTGAAAGACGGTTAACACTTTGTGGTGACATATTAATTTAATTAAGTAAAATCAAAATGACATTACTTTCATCACTTTAATAGATAAAATATCAACATGTCTGGAGAATGATGTTCTCATCCTCAGGATAACTAGTACACTAAAGTTTATAGATTTACGTTGTGAACAGGGTTAAAGAAAAAAGTTAAAAGGGGAGGGGGAGTTAGAAGAATTGGTTAAGGAATTACAGTCACTAGAAGGGGCTCAATGGTGAATAATGAAACATGTTAATATTTTATGTATTAAAGTGGTGAAAACGAAGTTATTTTGTTTAATAAATCTATTTCTTGACATAATTGACACAAAAATCGACCTCGTACAGGTCTTCGGGAGAGCCTTCGTAAATTAATAACTTCACAAAAACTTGTGTTGCGGACACACAACTTTAGGAGTACTTTTTATTTGAGTTCTACTTTGCTGTGTATATATGTATTGCTTTAATGAATTTTGATTTATAAGGGTAGAGAACTCCCCCAATGATTTTATCCTATCGGAGGAAGTGCAACAACATTGTGGATGCACTACCCCCAGATATTGTTGTATAGGTAGAATTGTAACCAGTAATGGGCAATATTTTTTATCAGCAAAATACATTTGTTTATAGTATACTTAAATTTTTGGATGTTTATTTTTTTTTGAATAGCTTATTTGCTAACATAATTTATAAACTGTACCCATATCAATGCAGAAGAAAAAATAAGTATTTGCTAACGTTTTTTTTTCAGAAAATAAAGAAATACGTAAGAAAAACATGCAAGTTATATAAAAATATGAATAAGTGGAAGACTCAAAAAGCGGTCGCGTAAGTGGGTTTCAGATAAGCAAAAAAAATTGGGATACCCGGATTGACTACCATGCGTCACGTTTCTGTGAGGCTAAGAAAAATCTACCACTACGGGACTAAGTACTGTACTATGAATATATAAAATCAAGTGCTCATTTGAAGAATTCATGATAAGATCTATATAGTAAAATGGGCGTTCAAAGGCAAAAAGACAAAAGTTGAATATGGTGCTGAAGTGATATCTTACGACGATGCGCGACGTCAAACAAAATTTTAAAATAAGGTATTTATGATTTTAAAAAAATAGTAATAAATAAAGCCTTCCGAAGAATAACAAAGGGTTAAATGTTTATATATATATATATGTTGGTATATTGCTACTAGTTTTGTACAATGTTTTAAAATGTATTAAAAAAGTATGGAAAATATATCATTGTACGCCCGCCATAAAGTGTAACTCATTTCTTATTTTGAATAGCTTTTTAAATGTGCTTAGTTTTGAATAAAAACATAAATTGTTTTTTTGAGTACATTATTTAAACTTTCTGATCTCTGACTAAATATCTAAAATAAAGTCCAACGTTTTATACTCCTAAATATTATTTGTTTTGGAATACTTATCGTTAAAAATCTGATATCTGACTTTTAACTTAGAAAGTCAATCGTTATGGTTCCTTTCTACATGTATGCCTATGTAATTATTTGTTAAATCCATAGGTAAAACTATATTTTATCGTTGGATCTAATTTTAGCATTATACGTATTAGAACCTACCGTAAGTTCTAATTGTATTAAACTGTATTTTTAATTATTTGAAAAAACACATTATTGAAAAATTAAACAATAAATTGTTTTTATTATCCCATCACCCATCACTAGCAGTTAGTAGATGCACTTAACCCATCCGGCACTACTTGATTTGATATTACATGTTTTTATTTTTGTGTATTCTGTTGTAAGGTAGCGATTTTAAGCATTTATTATGTTTCTTATAATTAATATAACTTTTTTTTAATTACCTGAAAAGTTTATAAAAATAATTAGGAAAGATACATTTACCCCGAAAACGGGGTAAGTGCATACGCCGTGACTTTAAACGGGAAAATGCCTAAAAAATCAAATTCATAAAAAACTTTTTTAGTATACATATTTCCTTTCTCATTTACTTGTGGAATCTGGTTTGGCGCTTAACCTATGAGTTGGGCTTCGGTCGAGCGACGCTACGAAAGGGAGTAATAAAAAAAATCCAAAAATCCAAAATTGTACTATAATCAGGTTCCGTGTCTACCAGACGCGTTGAAATATTTTCGTACAACTTAGTAAGTTGTATGAAAATACCATTAAAAATTTGAAAAAACCAAAAATTTATTAATTTTTTTAACGAAAAATTTGATAGATCTTCTTGATCGTCGCCATGAGTCTGCTTGCAAAGTTTCAGCTCGATTAGATCACGGGAAAAGGGTTAAAAATCGATCCAAAGTTTTTTCGTCAAGCAAGCAGACGCCACGAGTTAATTAATATAAAGGAAGTAAAAAGCATACTGTCGTTTAGTTGTAAACGAAATTATACTAAAAAATACCTAGTTAAATATTATTCATACAAAGAAACCGATGTGATAATCTGGTGAACTGTACGATCACTTTGAATTTAATATATTCATTTTCTATGCTGCACTTATCCCAACTCATCTTACCTAATTTGCAAAAAAAAAAAAAAAAAATAAAAAAAAAAAAAATTAAATAAAATAATTAAAGAAAATAATTAACTTTCACTCAAACCCTGGCGACATGATTATCTCCAAAAGCTGGGCACGTCGCGGAGAAGGACCTTTGCGGGGCGGCGCTCAACTCCGCCATTTCCAAATATTATAAATAATTTGTTAATGAAGTGTATTTACCAATGTATTCGGTAAACGACGATAGTAAATAATAAATAAATAATGCGCAATAATTTGTCGACGCCTCGAGGTGTCCTTGACCCCTTAATGTAAAAGTGTATTTTTCCTCACCTTATGTGTAATAATTATACCTAATATTGTGACAAATTTTTGTGTAATACATTTCTACATTTTATCAGTTGGCCTAGATAGCTGAAACTATCGTCCATGCATTTTGGAAAAAATAATTTTTAGTGTTTCATTTTTAGAGTATTAACTAAAAATGAAGTCCTATAAAATTAATACCGCATGTATTGAAAAGCATTAGTAATACTAAAAAGGTTTTTCAGAAGTAAAATACGCACTTATTCAAAAACTGAATCATACGAACGGTGTTCCGCGATGAAATATTAGGCCACACTCGACTCGACAAAATTTTTTGTAAATAAAAAATGTTTTCCGACAGTAGGGATGGGTCGTCGACGTATTTACCGTCGACGAAACGAGACCGTCCACGTCCATCCATCGACGAGACGATCAACTAGTTGAATTCGTCAACTAGTTGATGCGTCAACTTCGTTACGCGGACGTCGCGGACGTTCTATCTAAACATCCGGACGATGGTCAACTGTCTACGGTTCAACGCGACGCTTCTCGACGGCTCAACCGTTGGCTATTTTTATGACGTTAATTTTTAAAATTTTAAGAAGTTCGAAGGAATATAGTTTCGCGGAAAGTAAAACCGCTACTTGTGCTTATATGTAAAAAGAAATATTTTATTATTTATTTGTTTACGCACATTATAGGCTTTTACATAGTGTTTTATATACTTCTTTCTATATATAATAAAGAAAGAAGTAGGTGTACACAACAATATCAGGTGTAAGCAGTAAAATATTAGTTCAATAGAAAAATAAAAAAATTAAACAGAATTGTTTTATTTTATACAGCGTAAAATTGGGAATTCACCGAATCGTCGCACGTGACATCACAAAAAATCAAGTAAAAAATAATAGATAATAGCTTATTAAGCCTATCTCGCCCTACGCATGTATTCAAATTTCAAATCTCTAGTCATAGTTCGTGTACACAGATCTGCACTCTATGGTAGTGTACTTGAGTTGAAATGAAATTACCCGTTGAGCCGTCTATGACGTCTATGGCATCTACAAATCGACAGCGAGAGATGAGAGAGAAATAAACGGAGACGTTTTGTCTTGCTCTCGCTCGTTGCTTTGCATTGCTTTAATCTCGAATCGTCCACCGACTACGGCGTCCGCTGTCCACCGTCTACGAATACGTCCATGCGATAAACGTAAACGGTCGACGCGTCGATGCAACGTCAACGGTTGATTTCAACTAGTCCGTCCATTCAACGCCCATCCCTATCCGACAGTCATATATCGAGTAGAACGCGGCAGAAACAATAATCTCCCAGTTTGTAGCAGATAATGGACCGGCACGGCATACGGGCCGCAGGTACAGCGCCGCGAGGTGTGCGTGAGCGCGCGCACACACGCGCGGCGGCGACTGTGCCCGAACAATCGAGATTGTAGAACAACTAGTTGTATATGGCTGCTTCGTGCATAGTTCAACGGCCCCGTTATTGCCGCGGGGCGAGTGTGCGTGCACATTCCTGCGCGCGTGCGCCGGTGTGCGTGCGGCGCGCGTGCTGCGTGCGCTGCCGGTGCGGCCGGCACCCGGCGCCCGGCGCGCTGCTGCCTTTTGCCATTCCGCGAGAAGCGGTCGGCGAATTAAGATGGAAAACGATTCCACTCTCGTGTGATCGAATCTGATTTTTTCGCGGGGAAGTAGCGCGGAACAAAAATAAAGGCGCGCATCCGCCGCAACTAGGGTTGCCAGAGGCAAACGTTAGTGTTGGTCAGGACCGTTATTTTAACCGGTTTCGCAATAACCGTTAATTTAGATCTGCAGATCATCGGTACCTATTTTTCACAATTCGCGTTCCCCAACCGCGGGTCCGCGGATATTTTCCGCCCGTCCGCGAACAGCTGTAGCTCATTTTAAAATGCTTATGCCAAAAATTAAAAGAATAGCGCCCTTAAAATAGCGCACTACAAGTTTGTGTTCAAATTGCATTATTGAATATGTATATCGTATATTGGTACAATATGCAATATTCTAATAAACAACATATTTTCTGAATTTTCTCATTTATATTTTTGTTTGTTATGTACACCTGTTTAATATTAGGTCCTTACATATGAAATTGGCGTTTTGCCGTACTGGCAAATTTGATCTCAAATATCTTCTCTTTGGTTAGGAATTCCAAATCCAAATTTATACAGCTATTTACTCATGTATTTGTGTTTTGAAAATTATAATTCATTTGTTTTTTCCTCAATTGTTTTTCCTCAATTGTTTTTTTCTTTGCGTCACTCAGTTTACAAAATGAAAAACTTGAAATATCGCGTTATTTACGAATATGAGGTCCACCGTTGCACCAGTGCTGCAGAAACGGCTCGAAGGATTAATAATGTGTATGGCGACGGTGCCGCAAAAGAAAACACAGTGCGTTTTTGGTTCCAACGTTTTCGTTCTGGAAATTTCGACCTGCAGAACAAGCTCCGTGGACGGCCGGAGACCAAAGTTGATAATGAAGAATTGAAGGCTATTGTGGAAGCGGATCCATCGCAAACCACATCCGAGTTAGCTGCAGGCTGCGGTGTTAGTGATAAAACTGTTTTAATCCACTTGAAGCAAATTGGTAAGGTGAAAAAGCTTGAAAGGTGGGTACCTCACGAATTGAGTGAAGCAAATCAACAAACGCGCGTTGACTGCTGCGTTGCATTACTCAACCGGCACAATAATTAAGGGATTTTAAATCGAATCATTACCTGTGATAAAAAGTGGATCCTGTACGATAATCGGAAGCGCTCATCGCAATGGCTGAACCCTGCCGAACCAGCCAAACCATGCCCCAAGCGAAAATTGACTCCAAAAAAGTTACTTGTGAGCGTTTAGTGGACTAGTGCTGGTGTCGTTCACTACAGCTTTCTTAAATCTGGCCAGACGATTACGGCAGATGTCTATTGTCAGCAACTGCAAACCATGATGGAAAAGCTAGCTGCTAAACAACCGAGGCTGGTTAATTGCTCTAGGCCACTGCTGCTTCATGATAACGCTAGACCACACACTGCACAACAGACGGCTACCAAATTAGAGGAGCTTCAATTGGAATGTCTAAGACATCCACCGTACTCTCCGGACCTTGCCCCAACAGATTACCATTTTTTTCGAAATTTGGATAACTTCTTGCAAAGGAAAAAATTCAACTCCGATGGGGCAGTCCAAACCGCCTTCAAATATTTTATTGATTCCCGTCCGAATGGTTTTTTTAGTAAAGGGATCGATGAACTACCTATGAGATGGCAAAAGTGCGTAGATAGCAATGGTACATACTTTGATTAAATAAATATATTATAATAAAAAAAAATCGGCTTTATGTTCCTCCCATACTAAACGCCAATTTCATATGTAAGGACCTAATATAATATTCATCATCATCATCACTCTTGGTTCTACAACCCCTAGTGGGTCGTGGCCTCCCCAGGAATAAAATATTAAAAACAAATAAATAAAAAATACTAAACAAATCATAGTTTTTGTTTTTACCGCAGGCATAAAAAAGTAGGGAAATGTTACATTAGACAACATTTAAATCTGTTACCAATCATTAATACAATCAGAAAATATTTAAATTACGATTTTTGCATAACTCGTTAGAACATTACAATAACGGTTAGTAATTCTCGGTGACTACATTCAAAACATTATTTAACTTTTTGGATGATTTTTTGGATTGCCCCCAAATATAACGAAATATTTATACTTTTTTATTTTTTAATTTATTTTATTTCTACGGTTTACACCTATTAGACAACAGTGTACATTATAAATGTGAATAATATCTGCTTACATGATCATTTAAAAATGTATACATACATATGAAATTTATATCTATCAGTACAAGTACATAAATCACAAAATAAGTAAAGACAATTATAAAGTTTATATCAGTATTCATATATGTATTAACAAAGTTTAATCAAATAAATTAATGATAAATTGTTCGTTAAGGAGATTTCGGTAACAACTTAAGTTAATGTTGAGAATATCTGCAATTTGTGCATACATGCATGCTTGAAATTTGAAGCAAATGATATGGGAGTAGGAATTGGTGGAAGATAGAGAGAGAGAAGGTTGGAACTAGGTCTGGGGAAGAGAACGCCATAAGATGTATATGTAGAATAAGATGTTAATAATATCCTAGTATAGTGCTGGCATTTTTTTTATTTATTTATCTATCTATCGGGTTGGAGGAATGAAATCAGGTTGTAAAATTTGTCGTATTGTTTGACGTCATCAACGATAAAGGTATTCTTGTTCAAGATCCACCGCAGAGATATAAACCAAAAAGGAGAACATTTTGAGTTTTGAAAGAGAGGTCCTCCTTTTGTATGGCAACCCCGGCCAGAACGAATAAACCGATCGCGCGCTTCAATATATTCCGCGTCACCACCGCAATTGGTAATAAATGATAAGGCCTACTTTTATACAATTATTCGATACAGTGGCGCAAAAATTACATACTAACTTCTCCCTTACTTTAATTTCCAGAAGATGTCGTGTCACCGAGGCTGTATAGGATGAACACAAGGTCAAGATGAACGTGATGGATAATAAAGTTTGGGAAAATGGCTTATGTGGATGCTGCGACGGTCATGGGCGACCGCTTCACGCCTGACATTAAACAAAGTTTGAAGAAATTAAGGTCACCATGACATGTTTTTTTTGGCATGTCATAACTGAGCCATTTCCACTGCTCCATTCGCTGTTATATTTACTCCACAAAATATTTGTGTAGCATCATCGAAGGAAGTGAAGTTTACATTGCCGCTTTATACTTACTTTGCACTCGATCTATGAAATTGTATTAAATAAATATGTTTAATAATACATTAATATAAATGTATACTTGCTTATTCCATAAATTCATGAAAACTCGTCAACGAATACAAAAATTCTGATGTATGATTCATGACAAGAGTAAAATAGGATACATGTGAGGTATAAAAGGAAAGGCAGCAATATCCAAAAAAAATTGAATTCAGTTATCGAGGATTACTAATTTATAATGAACAGAATTCAAGACATTATAGGAAATAAGGCCTTTAAATTCAAAGGAAACATGATTTTGGAAGTGTTGGAAGATATGTGGGATGACTCACGTCGGAGTCACCAGAATGTGGGGTACCGTGTCCCGAATCCCCATTTTGTACAATGTATTACAGGATGAAAACAGCTGATACGAACAGAAAGCCGCGGTCAGTTTTATAGCGTTTATTTAGTTTTCAGTTGAATTACAGTGAGTGCGTTGTCACTCGACCTGGGTAGATAACGGCGGTCATCGGTGTGTCAGCTGATTGGGTGCGCATGGGGTCGTCAAATTGGTTCCTGGTAAGCTGGAGATGGTGCTGATGACAGGTGCAGGTGGCGTATCGCGGTGAGGTCAAGAATGATGTGGTACCGCCGGAAGCAAATGGTGTTCGCTGCTGAAGGTTGTGAAGACAGTGGAACGATGAGGCTGACAATGATCGATGGATTGGAGACTGGAGGCGTAGTGGGAATGATATGAGTGGCGTAGCGATTGTGTTTGATGTCGTAGCTACTGCAGGCTGGAGATTGGTCGTCTGGCGCAGAGAAAGACGAGCTACGTAGCTAGGTGGTGCTATGAGTAGCAGACGTCGAGCAGCGTGACGTTGTGGTCACGGCGTAGGGAAACGAACTTACTTGGGACTTCGCCACTATGTCTTTTATATCCCGGTTTCGGTATCGAAACGTGTACAAAAAACCTGTGTGAAAAAGGAGCCGTCATTATATTTACGTTCCTTAGTCTGCGTGAGATTGTGCCATCCGCAAAATTCCCGAACGTGTAAAAGCGTAGCGTTTTTTTTTTTGTTTATTTTTTTTTTTTGTTTATTAATTTTGTATATTTGATGACTGGTGTACCTTGCTTCATTATCACTCTTCAACCTCGGTCCGTTTGCTTCTTCTGCATACGAACTGCCGGTGATTGATATCGGCCGATGTATTTTTCCCATAGGAATTGTTGTCATCAGCGGTGATTATGGAACATGGGGAAAAGGGTCGTTGACCCTACAGATAAATAAAATCTAGATTTCAGTACATTTTGAATTAAAAATCCTTGATGACTGCAATCAAAATATTATTTTTATTTTTCGGATAGTTGCTGCCTTTGCTTTTATATCCCACGCATGATAATTTTCTGGGGAACTAGAGATAAAACTCCAAAGACTACAAAATAAAAAACTGAAAATGGCGTACAGCTTGTACTTCCTGATGTCGACAGAATCAGTCTACCAAACAACATAATACAACACCCAATACACAAACAACAAAGCAACTCAATATCTTTTATGCAATAAAAAATTGAAACTCTGCTAATCAGAGGATTATAGCCAAGGACATATATTACACAAAACATTAAATAAGAACATCTGAAAAGTACCACGTGGAATCCAGCAATCACAAAAACAGGCATATCGTAACTCACCTGCAACGGATTAAAATTATACAACGATTTACCATACATACGAGACACCTGAACATCGATAGATTTAAAACTACGGTGTACACAGATGTAACAAACATTTATTTTGACATTTCTTAGTATTATTTTCGTGGGCCTCCCGGGTTCTTATATTTTTCAATAAATATCAAATAAAAAAATAATCAAACAGTTTGGGGTTGGTTTACCAATTTTAATAACCGATTCACGCGAACCAGTTCCAAACCACAGGGGAATGTCACCGGATATAGTCAAACAAAATTTAAAATTTTCATATTATCAAACGTCTAGCGTTCAGAAACAAATGGAAAATTTCCCATGTGGAAGTACTGGTTAGGAATACAAATCGAAATAAAGTCTCCCACACCCCACCGCGGTTCCGTAGTGATTGATTTATTTGACACAGTTTATTTATTCCACCTATTATATCTTCGCTTACAATCAATACTGTACATTTTGAGCAATATTGACAGATACACAAGTTTTTTCAGTTTCTCGAACGAATCAATTCCATAATTTTATCGTTAGAACGAGAAACTTTTTGGTATCTTGAAAACATTTCGAAAATATGGTAGAATATCGTGTAACATCATAAAATATTGTGTCAAGGTTTTTCTGTGGAACGTAACAACTTTGAAAATTATTCAATATAGTTCAATCTTACGTCCTTGGCAGTAGAAACGGAATCAAGAAAGAAATTATAGAATTATGAATGATAGAATTATAGAAAATGAAGAAACTGTTAGGTAATTTTTTAGCAACCATATTTTTATTTTATTTTTTAACAAACAGACCGTTAACATGTCGTTGTTGATACTGAGAGATGACCTGTGTGCGGACCTTGTAAAAAAAAACCTACAATGCTAACATATTGTAGTTGCTATATAAACTCTTTTAGAACATAAAAAATCTTCCTAATCCATGGTAATCAGTCTTTTACAGACCATTTCTAATTATTCACATCCTTCCTCACATACCTTCCATGTTTTCCTTCGTTTCCGTCAGATTTCATCTACTTCAAATTCACTGGAATATGGTTCTGCTCCAATACAACAGTTAATAACTATGTTTATATGTACTCATTTTCAACCTATTCATGAACTGACACTTAAATAACTGACCGTACATCGGGATCCGAAGCGTCGGTCAAGAAGGTCGTGTACATACATCAGAATATCACAGAAAACTAACCAGAAGATTCTGAAAGGAGCATTTGAGTCGTTGTTGTATGTCACGAAACCATTTTTTAAGTGTTTTTTATTTTCTTCAAGTACCTACATACGAATGATCAGTTTGTACAAAGTATGGATTGTGGATTGAATGGACGAATAAATCGACATTAAGGGATTACACCACCACCAACCATGAGAGAGCAAAATTTATGTAGAAATTGGGTGAATTTTTACAAGGATTAATTTTTTTTTATTGGCACTTATTAAGGTACACGTGTAAGTGTACCTTAACACGTATATTAAGTAAGAGTGATAAGAGTTAGTACGAAGGTTTAAAAATCTTCGATAGTCTGCCAATAGACATTCAAAACAACTGAATATAAGGAGGTTTAAACGGGAGTGCAAAATTTTTATTATAAAAACTTTGAAATGGCTAGATGGAATTCAATATGTTTAAATGAAATCTTGTATTAGCCCACACAAAATTATGTATGGAACTAAATAATTAATATAAATAAAATAAATAAAAAATATAATAGCCATGATGACAATATTAAAGAAAAAATGATTTTAGAGAAGAAAATATTTTGAAAGGATTCTAAAAAATGATCCAGTTTTAAAATACACATTGAGATTCATGAGATTTTTAATAAAATAAAAGCATAAAATTCTGCATTCCACCATTTTGACTGAAACACGAGTCAGAGCGTATGACGTCACGCCTAAATATCCATAAACGTATCTCTTAAGCTGTTGTCATAGAAAACAGCTAGGTAGATGAAAATGCAATTATTTGCGTAAAAACTTTTTACAGTTTATTACTGAAATAATTTTATTTTCTTTAATAGTAGACGTGTACCTACATTATAGAAGATTATTTCAAAATCTGTCATCATGCCTATTACACTTGTTTTTATATAGATAGGTATATTTTAAAAATTAAACTGTGGAAGTTTAATTCATATCACTAAATAATTGCCACCCGAAATCTGTCAACATTTTGAATAATTGTTTGAATCAAATGTAAACAACCCAAAAATGTAAATTCGTTTCATCTCGTTGTATTTTCTATTTACGTATTTAAAAACGACACCTATTTTTAAATAACTTTAAACGTCGAAAGCGGGTCGCACACGTGTGTCCAAATATAGAAGCAGACGTTAGTGCGCCAGGGTTCACACCGACCAGGCAACCAGCTTAGCGCAGCGGCAGCGAGGAGATTCACGGTCAAGGCGACGGCTGCGCTGAGACCGCTCGGGACCATTTTTAGCGAACAAGTCCACATTAAGCCATGTATTCACTAGGGGACAAATCGCGAAACATTCCGCTCGACATGTCGCATCAACATCTACGCTCATGTTTCGGGGACAATGACGCGGTCATTTGACGTGTACACACCGGGACTCGCATATCTTGTCGCGGAAATGTCATCCAATGAGGTTATGGATGACAGCTGCGGTATTTCATTTGGCGAAAACGGGGTTCCGCGCAATTCGAAATGTTTTTTTGGGTCACAATTTCAAATTAACGAGGGTTTACTGTAGTACATTGAATATTATTAAAAACAAGGTCCTTTTTGCAAATAATTATTGTTTTCCAGACGTCGCGGAAATATATCGCCCTATGAGGTTATGATGATAGCCGCGTATCTGTTTATGTTAATGAGTTTATCGAAAAGTAAGAGGAGAAAAAAGAGGAGAATGCGAATTATTTTTACTGCTAAAGAGAAGAAGGACGGACATTCTATGCGACTTCGATCGATACAGCTCGAAAGGGTTCGAGAACATTTCGGTTCCCCGCTGTCATCTTGACAGATACGCGCATGCGTATTCACTTGTAAACATACCACGTGGTACTGACGCTCCGCGGAATGTTGCAGTGAGTACGCTCGGGTACCGTGCGCATGGCAACGTTGCCACGGCACGTAGAAATGCCGCGCTATGTTGTGCGCGAGGTCGCGGAACAGTGCACGACGTTGCAACGTCACGTAGACTCTATGCCGCGCGTGCTGTTGAGGGACAATTTGTCCCCTAGTGAATACATGGCTTTACGCACACCACCCATGTGCGCGGAGCAACGAGACACGGCAATAGTGCGGACCTTGAGGACGTCCTAAGGTAATCCGACTTGCCGGACTAACTGTACTCAAACTACTACTTCTACGAAAAAAGGAGCTCATCTATTTAAGGTTTTACACCACCTTGACAGTTTTAAAAATCGTTTTTTTTGCCTTATATATATGCTTGAAGTTTTAAGAACAATTTGAATCATTACACATTACTATCTATGTAGCGCCTAATACAAACCCCCTAAAAGATGTTACGTGTTTTTGTTATATTTATGGATAAAAAGCGTATAATTGGAAAACTTCTTTGCGGCATTTTGGAACAAACCCTGATTTTTAACATACGACGTAAAAAATCAGGGTTTATAGTGATTTTTACAATAAATAATGTGTCCTGCATGTAGCTGACAAAAATCCACCAAACTATACACACTAAACTACAAACCATACTGCATAAGGCATTCATTGAAATTATCAGAAATCCGTTTCAGGGGGTTGTGGAATTAGGCGCTACATATGGACATATACCGCATCCGTACATTTAATTTAGAAAATCAAAAACATGGAAACGAAAATAAAACATTGTATCTGTCTTCTCGCTTTTCCGCGAACTTTAACAAAATCATAAATGTCAAACGCCAAACATGACACATTTATCTGACGTTGTTCATGATTTCTTTTTAGTGTTTATGAAGATATCTCCCAAACCAGTTTAATTTATGGTCCATCATAATTCGTAAATTTGTATATGTAAAATATTATAGAACGAATAAAAGTTTTTTTTTTAATATCTCGGTGGGGTCAGTGCCGAACATAAAAGAATTATTCCAAGGCGTTGAAGATGTACGAGACCCCTGACCTTTGCCGACTGATCGGCGTCGAAGGGCGCTTAAAATAGCTCTGCAATCATTAGTACCCTTCTCCCTACCCAGAAACCTTCAAATAGGCTTGAAATGTACATAGTACAGACATATTACAAATATGTACGTTTTGGAATGTGAAGGATTGATTAATGTGGGACGGGAGGGAGAGAAAACACAGTATTCATTCGGTTAGAATTTATTCCTTTTCTAATGAGAATTTGAGAGAGTTGTTAGAACTTGTGAATTTTTAAATTCCACTTTAAATTTAAATGACCTGTAGTCGACTGCGCACCCGCGGTATCACGATGAGCTGGGTGTAGTATGGAATAAATATAATAATTTATGCGTGCGTTTCGATTATTTTGAATTTGCAGAAAAAACAAGAAAAAAAATTAATCAATTTATAAAACATGGTCGCTAGGAGTATCTATAGTCCTCAATTAAAATTTCCACGGGATTAATTATTTCATATTTAAAACATTTATTATTGACCAAAAACTTTGTTCTGGTTAATATTGAATGTTATGAAAGTATGAAAAATGTGAATAAGCTGAATTAATTTAAAAATAAATGCTAAAATAAATGTAAGAATAGAATAATATTGTAGCTTTTAGGTTGTTTATTATAGATAATATATCGATGATATACGATAAGAATTAGTATACGTTGTATCCTCCTGAGAAAGGAACTTCGTTCCCGTAACATGTAGTGGTGTTTATTGATATTGAATAAAGAAAAAAAATATTTAATGTTATATACCAAGTTGTGTTTTATTTAATTATTTAATATGTCACCACAAAGTTATAAATCGTTTATTCAAGAAGATATGAGTATTATTATTGTGTTATAGATTTTGGGAAGCAAATATAAATATGTATTAACAATTAAATATATATGATGTAGTAAAAAAAATATAGACTGTAAAATGCAAAATACTAGTTTATAAACAATACGTAATATTAACTAACTAAAGAAATAAATAAAATATTTCAGATACTACCAAAAAATAATAACAAAATCCTCAACAACTAAAAATCAGTCTAATAATTTACTATAATACCAAACAATTAAAATAACCCTTTCAAATAGGTATACGTAATTAAACAAGTACTTAATTAAATTAATAAGAATCTCTGAAATCTAAAATCTCTGCAATATTTCCGATAAATTACGATCGTAAAGCGGTTAACCGTAAATCGATTAAACTTGATGGGTCTAATGAAGTTAGCAATGGACAATAATTATTCAAAGAAAAATGGGTAAACTAAGTGACTGAATTTACATTGATATGATTCAGTAACAGAAAGAGACAGCCCAGGTAATAACATTGAGTGTGTGATGAATGAGAATAGATTGGGTCTCAAGATCATGTTTTTCCATTTCAACGGATACATCATTCAGTAGGACGTGATTAGTGACATCATTCACAGACATGAGAGTTGAATGAAAATTACTTAATAGCCCCCCAACTTATAAAAAATTTGAATAATAACAGGTTCAATTCAATTAACCGTCTCGCCTTCTGGATAAATTGGCACTTGCCCGTTTGCTCGGATACACGCCGGGTGACTAATAATAATAAAGATGGAGAAGAAAATAAACGGATAGACGAGAGTCCTGGTCATGTGGAAGCGCCACACGCGGATGCGGAACTGCCGTCGGAAGTTGAGTCAGTCGAAGATTGGGGATATATTTAGCCGCGGGTGTGCGGCGCGCGCTACGCGGTGGTTGACCCGAGGCCCGCACCAGCGCGGTGCTGACTGCGGCCTGCGGACTTGGACGACCTACCGCCACCGATTCGGCGTTGTGTAAACAAATCCAACAAAAAGAGGTATTTAGAGCTCTTTCTGATTCATCAGTCTTTTCCTATACCCTCAAACGTCCCGAGCTGTTTGCTCCCTACCTGTATTATCCTGTGTATTAGGGTGGAGTGAATATATATTTTTTTAATTTTTACTATGGCATACCCGCAAAAAGCTGCGTGATAGGCACAATAAGCAAATGCGATAATATTTTTTGTCTAGGTTTACATTTAAAGGTGCCCCCGTTAGGAAAAAACTTATCAATGTTCGATACTGCAAAACCAAATGCTAAACTTTACATAAATCGTAGAAATAGTTATTCTTTTGTTTTTGAACGCACCCAATCATTAAATAACTGTCAAATGTGACAGTTATTGAGTCAACCTTCAGTCATATAGCAGTCGTATACCGAAAGAGGAAATTAATTTCTTAATAGATCAGAGAACTACGAGAAAAATGATTATCGGAGGCATTGATGTAACCTCAAAAAAAAATACAGAAAAAACAAGAACGAAAAGAAATTGAGTCATCTCGTTTGAAACCGCAATAAAACTATGAAATACCTTCTTGTTCTCATTCTCAAGCTGACGAAACAATTAGTAGCAGCAGCAGCTTTTCTGATAATTTACCTTTACCGGTGCCTTCACCCAACCAAGAACAGATACAAGATGTTGCTGAGCCGCCTCCTAAACAGATGCGTATCAATCTCCCATCTTTAGCTCTTGCCTGCGATCATACTGAAGTTTCTGATAGGTCTGCCGCTATTATAGCTTCTGCTGTCCTGAAAGACGTTGGCATTATTACGCCAAGTGACCAAAGTAGTGTGAAAGATCGTTCGAAGTTCGGCAGGAAAGAGCAAAGAAAAGATCTGCTTTACAAGACTTGAGCCGCAATCAACCAATGCCTGGTCTTTACTTTGATGGTAGAAAAGACAAAACGTTGGTAACACTCAAGAAAGGAGATAAATGATATAGAAAACTGCAAATAGAAGATCATTACGTCATTGTATCAGAACCAGGAAGTGTTTTCTTTGGTCATATCACGGTCCAGACAGGAACAGCTAGGGCAATCAAAGATAGTATTATAAAATATTTAAATAATAAATCGGTTGACTTGAGAGCGTTATCTGTAGTGGTCTGTAGTGGTACGGCAGTAAATACTGGATCTAAAGGCGGTGTCATTAGACTGTTAGAGAAAGAGATAAATAAACCGTTACAATGGTTTATCTGTACCCTTCATTCGAATGAATTACCACTACGACACCTTTTGTTACATTTGGATGGTCAAACTACAGGACCTCGATGATTTTCAGGGCCAATAGGATCTGAACTGCAACAATGTGAAAAAAGCCAGTTGTGAAATTTGCCGCTATGCCCACGCCGCTTCCTGTTATTACTAAAGATCTAAGCACCGATCAAACATATCTACTTGACATAATGACTGCCATTAGCACTGGTATTTTCCCTTCTGACCTGGCAAATAGAGAACCCGGTTCACTGAACCATTCCAGGTGGCTAACGAGTGCGAAAAGGATCTTACGATCATATGTCACAAAGACTGATCCGGAAAAGAATCTTCTTATATTAGCAATTTTGTGATTAAAGTTTATGAGCGAACGTGGTTTCAAATCAAATGCAATCATTCGTGTGTAAATGGAGCACAGCATTTGTGGTTTACAATTAATTATAGTCGCTATTTAAACGATAGTTTTAAGAAAGTGATTGATCCAGTTATACAAAGAAATGGATATTTTGGTCATCCAGAAAATGTTCTTATAGTCATGCTTGCAGATGACAATAAAGTGATACGGCAACTGGCCTGCCAACGTTTTCTGAAAGCAAGGTCGGAGAAAGTCACAGAAATCCGAAAATTCAAAGTTCCATAATTTAATTTCAATGCTTCCCATTATACCATTATATGTTTGGCACAATAATCAAATTACTGTTACTGAGCCACCTATAACTAAAAGTTTATCTACTGAAGCTTTAAAAGAAATTGTAGAAAGTGGCCTTAGAACGAAAAATAATATAGCACTCTTTCCCTGTCAAACTCAAGCCGTGGAGCGTTGCATCAAGCTCGTAACTGAAGCTTCAGGTGCTGTATGTGGAGAGGAAAAACGTGATGGTTTTATCAGGGCCAGACTGTCATCACGTCAGATGATGCCTTTTTATAATACCAAACGTGAACTTTCTACTTAATTTGCTATTTTATAACAATTTTTAATAAATATTTCATGAATATGAGAATCGCGTTTAATTTTCAAATTTCTTGATATATTTTTGATTAAGAGGGTTTGGGGCACCTTAAACCCTAAATTTTATATGTTTTTTTATAATTACATAAAAATATGTGTTTAAAATAACATGAAAAATACTATTCCAATAGATTATTGAGGTTTTTATACATCTTATTGAGGCTGTCAAAAATAGACGAAATAATACTTTTTATAAAAATTATTTTGTGCTGGGGCACCTCAAACCGTTATAATATGTTAAATTTTATTTAACATACTTTATTTACTCATCCATAGGCAACTTTTTAAAACTATGCTATTACAAAAATAGAAAAAAAAAATTCTCCATACATTTTCACTCCACCCTACTGTGTATCCTTTGTATCTTTATATTGTTATTATATACTTTGTATATGCTCATATATCGTGTTAATGTATTGAAATATTACTAACTGTATTGAAATATTTTGGTGGTTTATGTATATTTGTTTTAAATAATAAAGAAGTGAACTGACGGGACAATGAGGGCAAAATTTTGGATGACAGCCGTGCGGCCCAACTCTGCTTTGCAATGATGTGTTGCAAGGTTACCTTTAGCATTAAAAAATGCCAACCTGGCGGCGAATAAGTAGGACCAATATAGGAGCTTTTGCTTATAAAACGGTCCTGGGTAAGTGGTGGGTCTGCCCTCATTATGATTCATCACTCTTCTTTACCTGTGGCCTACATGTCGTGTGATGCTACCCCGCAGACTAAACACATTTCACGTTATGGATTTAATATGACCGTCAACATAGCGTTACAAACCAATAAATCGAGTAGAAATGGCAAGAATTGAAAACTGAAAAGAAAAATACATATGTACAAAAGAACATGGTAGTTCAAAATTAACGATGCCTCAGAAATTCTAAGGAAGGTGTAAACAAGGAGGATACAGCGGATAGGGCATGTAGAGGACACGCCCTCGAGACGTAGACGGGCCTGAAGGGGCAGACGGTCCCCCAGCAGACTGGACCGCACACCGCGATGCCGAAAGAAGAAGAAAATCAGAGATTACCGAGCTAAACATCCAAGGAATTCGTCATATAAAATTGGCTATATTTTATAAAGTTACGCGGAATAAGCCGTAAGGACGTGTTTGTAAACATGGAACTAGATTTAATACGAAGTATGTATATACGACACAGCAAGATGGACGCGGTCCGACGCGCTCGAAGGGCTCACTGTCAATGGGGGGAAATTGACAACGGCCATTAAAGACAATAAAGTATTCGTCCTGTTTCCAGACAGAAACAATATATGTATCTGTAAGAAAAGATATATGTATCTACCTAGAAAGTTTAAATAAATAAGACACTGTACAATCTGGGATACGCAGCAAATTGTATCGAAAATAGAAAAATAAGTATGAGTCATCATATTAGGTAATAATATTGGATACAAAAAAATGGGAGTACGGACTTTTCTGCATTAAAAAGCCTGTTCAAATTTAAGTTACTGTCAGGATAATCCAAATCAAGCAATAACAATTCAACTGTTACGCCAACAATGCTACACAGATACGATACGTGGAGCCTCAAAGCTAAGCAATCAAAGGGTATGTGGATAGTCCAAAACTATGGTTCTTCGAGAACCAGTGTAGGAGAATCACGATTGCCGAGGCCTTCCAATAACCAAATATCTCAGGAATACTATAATACAGGAAGTCGAGAAGGCTATGATAAGCTGGACATAAGGACTGGACTGTAAGTTGTGACAAATTCTTAAAGTCTACGAGGAAATGCCTGGGATGCCCAAGAAAGAGAAGAACAGATATAACAGATGTACAAAGATGAAGAAATATAATCATCAACAGTTAAAACGGGAACTTTGTTTCAACTGTTGATGATTATATTTATTGTTTGTGACACACAGACACAATCTAGTCCACGGGTTAGCTAGTAATAATTATATTTGAGGAATGTTTTGCGTTTTGATGTCCTCGGTAACATTTCTGCAGCTGGAGGCTGGAAAGCATCTGTTAATCTCATCATCGCTCGCGTCACCCCCGTCACGGCCCACGGCGATTCAGGCCGACTGACTGCCGCACTCACCGCTGATGTGCACAGGTTCACATCCGAAAAAAAATTACCAACTTGAGAAAAACCCCATCACAATCAATACTTCTTACAGAGCCTTAGCCAATTAGATTGTGAAGTCGATCTTAAGGTCACATACTCAATCAGAAATATATTTCGTAGATTACAATCGTTCAACTATTGTAATCAGTTCCGCGATAAACTATACATACATGATTGTGATTGCTGTTCGATTGTAACGGAGATCGCATCCAAAATATATCAGGGGAAGGAGAAAAGGTAAAAGGGGAGGGAGGAAATATCGCCTATGTTACTCGCTGAGTCCTAAAGAATAAGTTTCCAAATTTTGAGTCCGATCGGTCAAACGGTACAGATTTTCATCGAAAATATGTCAGGGGGAAGGGCAGGGGTATGAGAATAGAGGGGAAATGTTGCCTGTGTTACCCGCCGGGTCCCAAAGCATAAGTATGCGAAATTTGAATCGAATCGGACAAACGGTGTGGATTTGTATAGAGAACAGACAGACAGACATTGAGTTTTATAGGTGTAGATAAACTTATCACACGATGTTTATAATACAATATTCTGTTCTGGTAAAATATTGCGCCATCGCTTATTTTTCTAAAAAACAAATCTAAAGTTTACTAAAACTATTAATTAACTTATTTTTTATTCACCCTCTTACACACACATAATTAAGATTGTCAGTAGGCAATTTCTTCCTGCCAGTCACATAATTTAGTGGAACAATAGAAATAGATATGTAATTGATTTCGCACTTGCGTTCCTGCACCAAACATGAAAAAATGTGGATAAAAATGACCGAAAAAACCAAGATTATCGAATATTATGAACTAATGCAAAGCAACAAGGAGCCCCGTACCTACTGCAATAAGTAGAGAAAAACTTCAGGTTAAGTAAATATTACTTAAAAAATACTTAAATCGAGTCAATAAAATCAGTAAATGAATGCTAAAATCCCACAACATTGAATGAAACTAACTAACCATCACGCCGCTTAACCGCAGGGGTAGGCAGAGAGATTAGAAAGCCATATTCCTGTATCCTGGCACACCACTTGCTTGGCTACATTCATACATCTTCTCATGCATGCTCCACTTGGTTGTTGAGGCATTTAACACTTGACTACATGACCAAACCATCTCAGCACTACTTTATTTATTGTATCTACCACACTGTAGCCAGCATTACATTCATTTATAATTTGTTAATTCCTCACTCTATCTACCAAAAATATTCCACACAAGCGCCTTAGTGACCGTATTTCCACCGCTTTCATATACCCTTTTTGCCAATCCTAGGCTTCTCTTACAAACATCAAGAGTTGGCACCAGAACGCCATTGTGTACCGCGTCTTGCTTCCTTTGACAGGTTCTTGTTGGCCATAATTGCATTCAGAGCTATTTGGGGGTGGCCACAATAAATTGTCAAATTTTAATGTTGATAACAAATCATAGAAAAGATTGGCGGCCCTCGTAGAGCAATGGCCACGACGCTGGCTTCTCACATGGGGGGTTCCGGGTTCCCGGTGAAGTCACAGTTTAATCTGTGTGATTTACTCAAGCACGTGTGTTTTGTGATGTATTTCGCTTCTGTAATTGGGCCTCTTGGCCTGTTGAAGCGTAAGAAAAAAAAAGATGACAAGTACATTATCATTTTTTATTTAAGTACGGAAACCTTTAAAATATGTTACGCGAGTTAGATACTAATTTCAATAGTTTTGGTTTTGCGGTCTCATTTTACGAGATTTTTAGACGTTTATGGTGAATTCATTTTAACATGAAGTAATTGCGCCATTCATATCTGGAAAGTGGTGAAAGCGTGGACACCTCGACTGCACCAATATCCCCATCTCGAATATCCGAATATATATTGAAAATAATATAGACAAGAAATGGAAGAAAAAATAATGTCAAGCGATATTCTTTTCAAACGAAAAAATCGGGTAACCGGGGATCGCTGCCTTCGATAACCTTTCTCAGTTTTGACGACGATTTCCTCGTTTAAAGATAATGAACATACCGCGTATTATAATAATTAAGAACTTTAAAAATATTTAATAATAATACCAATTATCAGAATATCGGAGATACATAGCTATAAACGTAACTAAAACATATAAAGTACATTATAAATTTTATTAAAAATTAATTAACACAATGTTTTTATGTAAAACATTAAAGATAGTATTATATCTTACGTATCGCTTTAGTGCGAAATTGTATCTGGAAGGAAGGACTATCGAGTTAGCTGCGAGAGCGATCAAGGACCGAGACTTACAGACAAAAGTTACAAGTACCTACTGTCTCGTCTAACTGAGTTCGCTATGTATAAATCCTGACATGAAGAAAAAAAAGAAGTACATTCATTAACAATCAGCGTGTATATATATATATAATATATATATATATATAATATATATATATACGCAACGTTGCGCGTTGGCGTGCCTCAAAACCCGCCATTGGAAAACGAGTACAGGCACATTAAAATTCACAAAAAAAACTTTATTATTCCGTACCTACAGAGAACGGACACAATAATCTTGTAAATTATATCTGCCGGTGTAAATTAAAATAAGATAATAATATTTTGAGCTTCATATATAATTAAATTCAGACAACTGGGAAAATACAAACAAACACATTATATTAATTTTATAGGTTATAATTCCCAGAAGTCACGTCGCTCTGTGGTTGGCAGAAAACATTGATACAACGCAATGATATTACAACGCGAACGAAAGGTCGACAACGAATGTGATAAGGTCATTAATGAATTTGAATTAATTCAGCGATAACTGCTAAAAATAGACTCCTGCGGCTGTTGCCCGGGTGCCAGGAGCGTCCGCTGGGGGTCCTAAAGTGAAACAAGTCAACATGCCTAGATATTTAAATTGAAGAGGGGGTGAAAACCACCACGCTAGGTAAAGCATGTTTTGGCAGCACCCGATTTGAATCGGAATACAACCCTTTTTATATATTTTTATGGAACACATTTATAATTTTTGTAGCTAAAAGTGAATGTCATTACACGTACATGGTAAAGTCATCTTTATAGACAAATAAATACAAATAAAAATGAGTGCGATTAGGATTAAAAAAACGTAAAATATTTCAAACAAAATTTGTTATACTTTACCATCTGTCTTATAAATCTATTTGTAACTTATTCTACATTTTAACTAATACTAAACTATAAACTAACCGAGCACTTTTCAAGTGACGAAAGGGATACTCTGTTAATTGGTAAAGTAAATTTGAGGTCGCAATAGTTTAAAAAATTGAATACATAGCGGACTAGCTTTGGTCGTGTTGCACCAATCAGCAACAAATAAATAGAATTATATATATTAAAGTATATTCATAGAAATTATGTAGAGTAATTTAAATGGAGATTTGGTTTTTGAATTCGGGCAATACAATAAACAGTTTTGGAGTGGAATAATAAACTAAGACGAATGATAAATTCCAGCGGGAGATCGGATCTAAGGATATAGCACATCTGACAGGAGAGCAAATTGGACCTGTGTAGATTCACAACGAAGACATAATAGCCACCGACGTGCGAGCGCGGTACACAAATACCACACTTCACATTCATTCAACGGTTACGTACGCCACCCACCACTAGGCTGAATACCTTTGCTGACTGCATTGCAGACACACCGTTAAATTAAAATTAAAAGATTTTATTGTCGTTGCGATCCGCGAGCCAATTGCATTGTTCCACTACTAAAGCGAATCGTGCGTGAAGCAAGTTCGATTAAAATAGCGGCAGATATAATTAATATTTCACGTCATCCTTGTCACGTTTTATAGCAACGGTCGAGCAGGCAATGCTTCAATGAAAACCGTAGATCCTACATAATCAAACAGGCGTTGCGTTCAAGGCTGGCCGATGGAACGCTAACGCTCTTTATTTGCCTTCATCCGCTGTTTTGACAAGCTTATCATTTCCTGTAATAAGCGGACTAAGAGAGGGAGACCATCGAGCACGCCTCCGCATTATTGGTTCTGCGAAGTCGTCGTCGCCACAATTATCCGCCCGTCCTCAGCTTCTTGTCTCTAGTCACTAGAGGCCCCACCCACTTCTCATCTCCCTGACCCCTGGCGGGACGTTTCGATAATTAATTAATAGGCCCGTGATAAGGCCTCGACGAGCCTCTATCATCCCATTAATGTTATTTTCACAGTAATTGCCTTTCCCTTTGCTTATGAAGATGAACTAGTTTGATAGTGTAAAAAGTATTTTAGATATTGACAATACTATATTGCGGGCCTCGATTTTCGACAAAATATTCGGTCTGTACGTCGGCGTCGTATGTGAAAATTAACACAATATTAAATTAATAACTCTGTTAAATTTGCTCACAATTCAGTAAACACATTACTTACTACGATAATTTTTAAACATATGTTGGAAAAAACTATAGTAATTTTGGCAATGTAAATAATACAAGGATGAGTAGGAGTAGGTAACCTACATAAGAAATAATGCATACAGAAAACCTTTATAGAAAAAAAAGGTAAACTATGTAACTATTTGGTAATTTTTTAACATACGCTATCAGAAAATCTACTTATTGTATATCGTTTCCCGAATCGCTAAATTTCACCAGTTAAGCGCAGAAAATGATTTAATAATTGTAAAAGAATCGGCCCCGATAAAGATCATTTGATCGGATAAATAAAAATTTCTGAGAGGTGTAACAATGTCGAAAATAAAAGTATTATATGGACGAAAAATAAGATTTTAACAGATAATTTCACTTTTTTAGCGGCCAGTATTGACAATGTTATAATAGGACCCGTCGAGTGCGGGACTGTCCACTGTGAAGCAGACACAAGTCGGACAACGCAATCATCTCCGTCCGGCCATCCGGCGCGCGTCCCGGAGGAACCGAGTGCGGACAAAACATCGCTTGATTTTGATGTCTTCCTATGCTCAGTTCAACGAAGCGTCCTACCGCGAGTAGATATAGAGAATATATTTTCTGATAATGTAAACTACAAGAACGAATACAATTTATGGAGGTATGCTGGGTTTTTTTTTACTCACACTTATTCACACGTCTTTAAATTAGTTCCGAGGAATGGGTGCGTGTTAAAAAATCTGAAAATAGGCTATAGGCTTTAAACGTTAAAGCCATGTATTCACTAGGGGACAAATCGCGAAACATTCCGCTCGGCATGTCGCATCAACATCTACGCTCATGTTTCGGGGACAATGACGCGGCCATTTGACGTGTACACACCGGGACTCGCATATCTTGTCGCGGAAATGTCACCCGATGAGCTAATGTTGACAGCTGCGGTATCTCATTTGGCGAAAACGGGGTTCCGCGCAATTCGAAATGTTTTTTTGGGTCGCAATTTCAAATTAACGAGGTTTTACTGTAGTAAATTGAATATTATTAAAAACAAGGTCCTTTTTGCAAATAATTATTGTTTTCCAGACTTCGCGGAAATATATCGCCTTATGAGTTTATGATGATAGCCGCGTATCTGTTTATGTTAATGAGTTTATCGAAAAGTAAGAGGAGAAAAAAGAGGAGAATGCGAAATTATTTACTGCAAAGAGAAAGAAGGACGGACATTCTATGCGATCTTCGATCGATACAGCTCGATGAGTTCGAGAACGATTTCGTTTCCCCGCATTGTCATCTTGACAGATACAGCGCATGCGTATTCACTTGTAAACATACCACGTGGTACTGACGCTCCGCGGAATGTTGCAGTGAGTACGCTCGGGTACCGTGCGCATGGCAACGTTGCCACGGCACGTAGAAATGCCGCGCCATGTTGTGTGCGAGGTCGCGGAACAGTGCACGACGTTGCAACGTCACGTAGACTCTATGCCGCGCGTGCTGTTGAGGGACAATTTGTCCCCTAGTGAATACATGGCTTAAGACACCACCCGATGGATGTTGCCTCTCAAGTAGCCGCGGGGCACATTCCAGTATCAATGCGGCGTTTTTATTTTGAATCGCGCTCACTGAAGTGTTCACGAGGACGAATTAGACACGAAGCGGAGAGCAACTCAATCCAGGGATGCGCGACCGCTTCAGATACCAAATAGAACAGGAGCCGGCAACTTATTGTATCAAACCTGAAATATTTTCTGCGCGTGTACACGCTTCCATAGACAGAGTGTACCAGAGCTAGCAGCAGAAACTTGGTCGGTAGATTCCTGACTATGTTATGAGTCGAAAATGTCCAAGCAACCATGACCTAATATCAATAGTTATGGAGATATGCAATATCAAAGTTTACATTTTTTTTTCAATATTTCTGATTGATTTTTTGCAAAAAGTTGAACTGTCATTACAGTAACTTATATCGATTACGAAAAATTCATTTGCTTCGATACAACTTAAATAAAATGATAAAAGCCTTGTAAAAAATTACTTTTTTTTAATTTTTGCAAGTTTTTTATCACTTTATTCGACTTGTATAAAAGCGAATGAATTTTTCATAATCGATATAAGCTACTGTAATGATAGTTCAACTTTTTACAAGAAATAAGTTAGAAGTATTGAAAAAAAATGCAAACTTTGATATTGCATATCTTCATAACTATTGATATAGGCCATGGTTGCTCGAACATTTTAGACTCATAACAGAGGCAGGAATCTACCGGCAAAGTTTTTGCTGCTAGCTCTGGTACACCCTGTATAAGAAGGTTTGGATATTATGGTATTTGGTAAGGAGAATTTTGACAGACAAGTGATACAAATACAAAAAATGTGTAAGTAAAATTTTAAAATACAGTGCATCAGGTAATATAGTTACATAGTGGCCCGAATAAAATATGTAAATTTCAGATTTGTTACAATAACGTAAATGGCATTATTATTCATGGAGCTGCAAAGCGTCTGGCGGAAAAAATGACCCGCGAAAAGCGTCCGGCGGTGATTAACGTGATAAGTGTTTAGTACTGTTCTGTTAAACATATTTAAATACCAGGTTTGATATTTTTACACTTTACTTACTCATTTTTGTTTACCCGAACTATCTATTGAAGACCCCATGGCAAGAAGTTGTTAACTAACATTTCTGTCAAAAATGAGTTAATAAGCCCTCTAAACTAAATAATGTACGTTCTTTCCATTGGAAATAAGTTCAGAACTTAAAAATAATTAGAATATCAAATCATAGGGATGAACATGTTAACTACACTTTTTCATAAAAATCAAATCAGTTACTAATGGGAAGAACATGGTATCTTTAATAATAACATGTTCATGCCATCATTCTGAAATTAAAACGACTTTTAATTTGATTGGAATATTTATGGTTAGTATAAATTTTACTCTGGCAGTACTGTCATATATTTGTTTTTATTTGAAGACTATTATAATATGTACTTATATATTATTTTTCAATAATTTTAAATGGTACGTACCATGTTTTGTGTTATTAATTAACATGCCAGGTATTTTGTAATTTTGGATAATGGATGGTAAAAACGGAAAGCATTTGAAGGGTTGTTTGATGTTCGTGTTTTACCAATTTTAAAAAGGTGTTATTCTATTAAAAAAGAGTTCTAGAGGCGAAAAAATGGTTGTTAACTACATTTTTTTAGGGAAATTAGTATATTTTTGTGCATAAATGCGTTTTTTACTTTGTGAATACTTTTTTGATATTTTTGTGACATAACTCAATAAAAAAATATTGAATTAGCAATAAAACATATTTTTCAAAGGCGAAATGCAAATGCCTAATTAACTCAAAATGACTTGAATATTAGTTAAAAACTTCTTGCCATGGGGTCTTCTATTATCTGCCAAAATCCCCCGAACTCAAATGTCATAATATCCAAACCTTCTTATCTACTATAGTGTACATGTATAGAAAATATTTCAGGTTTGATACTGTAACGTAAGGTCAGCAGTCTAAAAGATGACCCAACTGTACGTTTTTGGCAGATATTTTTTTAATACTAATTTAATTATTATTATTATTACGATATCCGTGGGAGTCCAGTTTATGCATTTTGAAAAAGGCAAAACGATCCAATGCAGTGAAATCCGCGCGCATCAAGCGACGGAAGTTTTCACACCATATAATTAGTTTTGACGGGTTATCGCTAGCAAATAGATAAAAAGAGAATTAAAAAATGTGCATTAGACTAACCCAGAAGTATATTATAATTTAAACATCACAATATGCACATTGTTACTTTAGAAAATTATAAATGCGTAAATGTAAAAACAATAAACATAGCAAATGAAATCCCACAATATGGTTATTATTGAACTACTGTATGTACTGTTTTCTTTATAAACATATAAGACCCGTTCAATTAAATTATTTTTAATTGTATGTACTTAAAAATCATCACGTAAGTCGTCCGCAACTTGATGGCAGATCGGGGTCGGCATCACTCATGCGGTAGAAACTAGGAGATCTCTAAGTAGAGGAGTGGAGAGCTCTTCTGGATAGGATGAAAGATAATTTGATGTACTTCTACTAGGCAAAAATAAGAAGTTCTAATTGCAAGGACACGTAATAAAAAATTCTACAGGACGATCCCAAAACAACAAAGACCAAAAACTGTGAGATCCTCCGAAGAGGTATGTATGGTGAGCAATCGGAGTAGACGGCAGTTTTGGGATGACATCAACACCGACCCGCGAAGGAAGGACTAGCAAATAACAATGACGATTAGTAAAAATGCCAAATATTATTTTTTTAACTTTGCGTCCAACCGCAAACAAAATCCTCACACCGTTGCTCTTCACAATTCCTGATTCCGTGCGGTCCTCCTCAAACAAAAGTATGTTATGGTGTATTTATAAATATGCAATTTATTATCAAAATATATTGACCTGCTTTGCAACGTGGCACGTATATTATTCAAAGTTATATGTACGTTATTATTAGAATACATATTTTTCAACGGGGCACGTGTACTTATAACTTATTTAATGTTCGTGTTAAATGTGGATAATTAAGTAAAGTAAAGTAAAGTTAAATTTAGTAAAGATAATTACATTTTCAGCTCACTATGTCTGCATCTCTTATTACTTACTAGCTGTAACCCGTCAAAAATGATGGAACATTGGTTCGCGTCTTTGCTAAGCCCCGATATATATTTATAGTATCTTTTTCACGGTCCACAGAGAGACGGCGGTAGCAACACGCATTAAGCGGCCGGTTCGGGTTTGCTGGCCCGGGGTTCATGCCGGTTCCGGCAGTTTAATTTGTTTTTTTAGCCGTGAATTCGAACGAAATTATTTCGTTACACGTTATAATTAATTATTTATTTATCTTTGGGAAAGTTGACTTCTGCTTCAGTGAGCAGGCGAATCTTAAAAATAATATACGTATGATAAAAAAATCTATAAACTATGCCAATTATGAAGTTTCCACCGATGATATGAGCAAAGTGTGGCAACATAAGATAATTTTTGGTTACAAAATAAGATTAGTAGGTGTTGGGAGGGTGGTGTGAGACGTAGAATTAAGATAAAGGAACGAAAGAGGGGAACATAAATTGAGTGAACTAGTTTGGGTGTGGTTGTTAAATTAATTTTCGTTTTATGTCCCGAATAGTTTAGTCGATTTATAAATTATGTCCGTCTCGACACAGTTTTTTTTTCTAAGATAGGTCTAGTACGATAATAACTATATAATATACAAATTGGTGTAGTATTTTCTGCAGCGTATTATGCGTAGAATCCAAAGATTATGTTTACTCTTACTTTAATACAGACACCGCTCTGCAGGTGGACAATAACTGCAATGTTTTTTTTTTATATGTTAGGGACACTAAGAGTATAAATAGGTACATGATACTCTAATAATAAAACATTATAAATGAAGACTATGCCCATTATCCCAATTATAAGTGTCTTCGGCACGCTCTGTATTTTTGTATTTAAGTATATTTTACATGTACATTTAACATTTATGTGTAACATGTTGTGTTGTGAACATCTATGATTCAGGACATGTACATAAACACCTCAAGAATTTTTAAATAAAATTACCTGCATTGTATGTTGATCCAAGTTGAATGTCGCGTGTTTCGTTTTATTTGCGTTTTGTGCAGCAGATCGTTATCTGACCATTGTTGCACTCACGGAGTTCCAAGATTTATTTCTTTATAAACGTCCATCCAAGTTGTACCGCAACATTGTCAAATCAATTAACGAAAATCATTTACGTAAAAACAGCGGCCCGAAAACAATCCAAAGTAAAATTAGTCTGATGTTGTCATTCTACAGGTAATCGGTACCTAGACTCTGAGACTGGTAGTGTCGGTTCGATATTGGAGTTTGCTTACCGAGGCAAAGTTTATTTTATTTAACGGAGCGTGTCCTCGACCAGATCTTAATCCATATTGGCATGTTGGCAAGTATGTGGTTGATCTGTCATCAGAAAGTTTTCCTTCAAACATTAATATGGTCTGTGATTCTTGTGATAAGATTAGTGTGGTTCAATATACCGGATATAGATGTCTGTATATATGTACGAATATTGTTTATCATATACATATAACATATAATGTTGGTCTTGTAGATACCTTTAAGCTTTATAGATACATGTACACACTCTCCATTAAACTTAAATTATTTTAGATCAATTAACCATTGAATATTATTGCCCAGTTGCTTGTCAATAACGTCGGTCAATCTTGTTTTTTTTTTTACTTGTTATTTTATGTACAAAAGTCTTTTAGGCATATTCAGTGTAACCATTTATTTAGTATATAAATAAAATTATAAAAATTTCTCAAGATCTCAAATTAATCAGTTGTAAAAAAATACACATATTGATAAACTTAAGAATAATTAATTGTCTAATGATTTGCAACTGAAAATAAATTCAATTGGATATCGTTAAAAATTTCACCATTTCGTAAAATGTATAAATCTAGTAATTAAAACTTCTACACAATGTGTGTTTATTATCACAATCAAATGTAGAATGTATAATGTTGACTTAATTTCTGTCGTATATAAATCTTTTCCCAACAGCATTGAATAATTGCATAGTAGGTATATGCAGATTGTGGTAATAGTACGTGCATTAACTTATAATTATGTGTGTAAATACATGTAGAAAATTGCATTCGCATCATTTGCATCTAATCCGTAATAAATCATTACAATTAACTTGTTGCCCGCCCGAAACAGGCACTGATAACACAAAACTCTATTGCTATAACGAAAAAATTTCGGAAACGCAAAAGATTAAAATATTAATTAAATAAAACGTAAATACATAGCAGGCGCAATTTTTTATGAATATAAATTACGTCCTTGGGCGGTTAATCAAGGAGCAAATGAACATAATATATGTAGGTATCTGGCGTGTGCCTCGCCAATGTGGAGACGCCAACGTCAGTTAAAAGATCAGCTAAAACTAAGTTTAAAAAGCCGATAAATTTAAATAATTTCAAATAAAATTCTTACGCGAAACCACAAAAACAATTTTAATAAGTGGTGACGTGAAGAAAATATGGAATAAAAACATAAACCACCCGCGATAAATTGAATACCAACAATAATCATCCATGGGGAAGCAATCAAAGCGGTAACTGATATAAAATACTTGGAAGTAGTGATGTAACATCAACTATACTTTTTATTGAACACAAAATATGTAACAAAAAATTGAGAAACGCATTTCACTCTTGGGAAGAATCAGAAGATATATCAAAACAAAATTGTGCAAAAAATATGTATAATGCATCAACTGCTGCAGCAGCATACTATTTCTGGCTGATGAAGAAGAATTGGAAAAAATAACAATACTCCAAAATACTATACGAAATCGGTACACGATACGAAGAATCAAAGCGATGCTAGAAAGTTTATAAATGAATAAAACATGTAGACAAATAATTAAAATTTAATGTAGGTACTTCTATTTATATACAATACTAGCTGTGCCCGCGCGGCATCGCACGCCTAGATTTTTAGTACACTGTTTGGATCGTCATAAAACTTTCACGAACCTTCTAGAACATTCACCTTCCAGAACTTTCTAGAGCTTTAACGGACATTCTGAAACATTCTTGACTCACCGGCACACTTTGCCACTTGGTTTGGAACCTTATAGAACTTTTGGGAATTTTCTAGAACGTTCTCCTTCCAGAACTTTCTAGAGCGGATTTTTCCGGAACCTTCTAGACTTACCGACACAGTCGGCGGGCCCGTTCTGGAACAATCTGAAGCATTTGCGGCCTTCCCATAATAAAACAATGTGCTAGAATGCACATTTTTGTCACCCACTCCCACTCACGCTCAGCCACCCCCACCAAACTCGCACATTTTAAATGGGACACTAAGGGCTATCCACCACTATAAACACCAGGGGGTGGTAGTATCTGGTTGTGCATATATATATATATATATATATATATATATGTTATAATGAAGGTTTTCACGGGTGTTAGAAATGTTAATATTAATTTCTTTGGGGGTAACCCGCGTCAAAATCTGGACTGCCCCTCGCGACGGAAATTTATTAACAAGACAACCTGAAGATGCCTGATGTGATTCAGGCGAAACGTCGGTTGAGGAATGGTCCTTCCGAGGACCAGATTTTGACGCGGGTTACCCCCAAAGAAATTAATATTAACATTTCTAACACCCGTGAAAACCTTCATTATAACAAATATATATATATTGATTATTAATCGACACAACAGCATTGAATTTAAAAAAAAAATTAAAAAATATAAAAAAATGAACATGATCACTGCACAAGAAGAAAATGATGAAATAAGATTAGCTTTTAGAAAGAAAACAAAATCGCAAAATTCAATCATGCGCAGTGGAATTAAATTGTATATTAAACATTGGGGATGAAGAAAATATAACAACCTTTAAGAGGAAGCTAAAAAAATATGTGATACATTTGATTTCAATTTATAGTAATTATATGTAATTTTGTTTTATATTAGGAAATATGAATTGTTGTATTACAACGTAAAAAAAAATAATAATTAAAATGGACGTACGAGCGGTCAAGACATTTGCCGAGTGATCCAGAGGTCGCGAGTTCGAGCCTCATTCCAGACCAGCAAGTTAGTCCCACTTATCATAGCACAGGTGTTAAGCTTAGTTTGAAAATAGTAATAATATTTATGTGAATGACACGTATTCTGCGTACGCATTTCTACTTAACCCTGCGGTACTGGCGCACGGTCAACCAGAGCTCGAGAGTTTTATTATTAGCATGAGTTTTTGTAAAAGAGGAGAGCACGTAACTGAGTAGATACCTTCCTAGAATCATGTTTAGTGTATGCCGATTGATAGTGTGGCATTACAAATTGTAAAAAAGAGAGAAACGTTATTATTGTAAAAACTATTATAAATGTTTATACTTACAGCGTGCTCAGATTGTGTGTAATAATTGCTGTAAGTGTAATAATACCGACAGATATTGACGGTCCCTACATATGCTATCGAATCTGCGAAAATTCTATTTTCGTTTATCTTAAACTATCCAGTTTACTCTACAATTTTAGGACAATTTAAAAAAAAAATATTTCGTTTAAAAAAAGCAAGAATAAAAGAACGTTAAACAATTTTAATACTATCCGAATGTGTAGAATAAATTGGATTTTAAGATAATAAACGAAAATCGAATTTTTGCACATTCGACAGTATACGTAGGGATCGTCGATATGTCTCCAATAGAACCTTATTTGTTATTGATATTTTATTTTTTCAATTATCGTAGAATCTTTACAGTAAATAGCAGCTTGTTTTCAACAGCAGTGTTTTCTCTGCTGTTAAATATTATTAGGCTTTATAATTGCAGAAATCTTATATTAATATCCTGTTAATAATAAAGTAATGCACTTACTTACAATTACAAGAGAGCCCTCGCCAGTGTCCAGCAAGCAAGCGTC
Organism: Agrypnia vestita; assembly: GCA_016648135.1. NCBI lineage: Eukaryota > Metazoa > Arthropoda > Insecta > Trichoptera > Phryganeidae > Agrypnia > Agrypnia vestita. Next base: position 47,270 of record JADDOH010010769.1, read on the forward strand.
AGTACCGCGGGGTTTAAAAATTAATAATAATAAAATTAAAAAAAGTACATTTGAAAACGAATCGGTGAAATTCTTCCAAAGCAAAACACAACCCCCTCGTGAATGTAATACGCCTCCAAAGCTGCACACGGTACCTGCACAATCCGCTGGGAGGATTCGCGATATTTATTGCAGGAGACGATCTAATTAAAATGTGGCACAATGCTGCATACTATCGCCGGAACAATAAGCCCCGGTATCGAGCAGAACATCTTACACGTTCATTATGTTCAGTTGCGGGCGTTGCATCCAACGCCAAACACAATGATTTCACGGCTGTGACCGTACACAGTTCCCACAGAGAACACATCCGACGAGCGCGGGGCATCGGGACGCGGGCGCCATGACTGAGCAGACCTCGAGCCGCGGAATGGCAAACAATGGGGCAAACAATGGGAGCTGCTCACTGCTCACCTGACTGCGGGCTGGTCAGTGGCGAAGGGAAAAACTTCATTTCAAAATGAAGACTACAACACACACACGTTCACCAGTTTGAAGACTACAAAGTGTACACTACAATTGTAGTACTACGAAATGAAGTGAAGTAAATGAAGTGAAGTAATGAAGTAATTGTAGTATGAATGAAGTGAAGTAATGAAATGAAGTAATTGTAGTATTAATGAAGTAATTGTAGTATTAATGAAGTGAAGTAATGAAATGAAGTAATTGTAGTATTAATGAAGTGAAGTAATGAAATGAAGTAATTGTAGTATTAATGAAGTGAAGTAATTGTAGTATTAATGAAGTGAAGTAATGAAATGAAGTAATTGTAATAATAATTTAATTTTTAAATGAAATGAAGTATTTTTTTCCCAAATAAAAATTTTCGATTCCAAAAAATTTTCAAACCATGGGGGGGGGGGGGTTGTTACAGTTTCCAGAGATTTCTCCGTTTAGCTACATCAACTTTCCAAAAATTTCTTCATAGCTTCCAAAATTTTTCAAACCATGGGGGGGGGGGGGTTGTTACAGATTCCAGATAATTCTTCATATATCTACATCAACTTTCCAAAAATTTCACGTAAAAAATACACTATTTAAAATGTGTTTCTCATACTTTCGATAACTTTGTACTTTGTAGTGTTCGCTTTGAAATGAAGTGTACTATTTGAAGTTTATACTTTCAATAACTTTGGTGTTTGTAGTTTGTAGTGTGCACTACACATCAAAATGTGCGAAGTGTGCACTTCAATGTAGTGTAGTACTACATTGTAGTAGTGAGTACAGAGCGGACCCATCACTACTGCGGGCTGGTCAGGGCGCGCCTCCCAGCATCTCGGATACGATATTACCTGACTTTATTTTTTATTAACAAGGGCAGTAACCGATCTTTAGTTATTGTGAATAAAAAAAAAATATAATTATTATTTACTCTTAACTTGAATATGTGTATGCATGTAAGGAAATGAGCCACCCATCTCACTAGGATTAACCTGTGTCGAGATGAGCAGCTTTACTTATAAAATGAGGAAGTAATGCCGTATAAAATGAATTAATAACATATTAGATATTGTAGACCACACCAGATAAAATAACGAATGTAAAATGGAGAAATGTAAAAATTATGCGTATGTTCGCATGTATGAAAAATATATTCTATAAGTACATACATATGTATATAAATCGAAACCTATTTTCTACAGTTGGGTACTTGTGCACATGCAGTTGACAATATTATCAATAATGTCTTCACGGAGTAATGACATTTCAATATCATTATTATCACTCAACGTAACACCCTTAATTTATATTTTTTAAAGTGACAATGTACATGCTTGCAATGCGAAGATGTATGAATGTGGATGAGGCGAGAGTTGTATGTCAGGACAAAATAGTGTGGTGTTTTATCCTCTCTAACCCCCGCGGTAGTCAGAGAGGATAGAGGATAATTAGTCTGGTTGTAGCAAGTGAACAAGTGCCGTTTTAGGAAAAAGTATTATTGAATCATTTATCTATGACTTGATATTTGGTCAAACGAGCTTTTAACGCAGTAGGCACTCGCGACGAGGAATTCTGCGATAACGAGGCCTCTCGATTTCTGCCAGTATGTGTGGTGAATGGACGACTGTCTAAAAACCTACGAGAGTTGTTTGAGCCGTTTTGGAATCGTTATACAACGACTGTGTACCTACTTGCCGAAGTTTGCCGAACGGCTTCGGTGCAGATTCAACAAACGAGCGGATAATCCCAAGCTTTTGCCTGTCGAGCACCACACCAAAGGAAAACATTTAAAAAATATAAACGCTACATCTATATCAATTTTTTAACATGGAGTATCATGTATCACAAATAATTGTGAAAATAATAACATTATACTCATATAGGATGTTTTGCGGTTGACATGTCTACAGAGTAGCGAAGGGAAAAACTTCATTTCAAAATGAAGACTACAACACACACACGTTCACCAGTTTGAAGACTACAAAGTGTACACTACATTTGTAGTACTACGAAATGAAGTGAAGTAAATGAAGTGAAGTAATGAAGTAATTGTAGTATTAATGAAGTGAAGTGTAATGAAATGAAGTAATGTAGTACTAGTGAGTTAATATTTTTTTCCCAAATAAAAATTTAGCGACCTAAAAAAAAAAAAAAAGGTCAACGACAAAAATATTTAAATAAATGACGATATTTTCTCCAAAGTAACATTTGGCGACCTAAAAAAAAAAAAAAGGTCGCCAGACAGATTTCTTCGTTCGATTCCAAAAAATTTTCAAACCATGGGGGGAGGGGGTTGTTACAGTTTCCAAAGATTTCTCCATTTAGCTACATCAACTTCCCAAAAATTTCTTCATAGCTCCCAAAATTTTTCAAACCATGGGGGGGGGGGTTGTTACAGTTTCCAAAGATTTCTCCGTTTAGCTACATCAACTTCCCAAAAATTTTTTCATAACTCCCAAAATTTTTCAAACCATGGGGGGGGGGGGTTGTTACAGATTCCAGAAAATTCTTCATATATCTACATCAACTTTCCAAAAATTTCACGTAAAAAATACACTATTTAAAATGTGTTTCTCATACTTTCGATAAGTTTGAAGTATATGTACTTTGTAGTGTTCGCTTTGAAATGAAGTGTACTGTTTGAAGTTTATACTTTCAATAACTTTGGTGTTTGTAGTTTGTAGTGTGCACTACACATCAAAATGTGCGAAGTGTGCACTTCAATGTAATGTAGTACTACATTGTAGTAGTGAGTACAGAGCGGACCCATCACTACTACAGAGAGAACAATCACACAAGTCAAAATAACTTATCTTTTTCAAAATAAAAATGTGTTTCTACGAAGAAAAAAAACTATGAGACATTGAAAAAAGTAAGCCGTTTTAATTTAAGTGATTGTTTCCCTCGGACAGTATTTTTGTACATAGATTCAAAAGAAGAAGAAATATTATGAAGTAGAAAGAAATATGCAGGGGAGTGAAGTGAAATATGTAGGGTAAAGAAATATGGTATATATACGATTATATCTGATTACCATAGAGTTGTTTTTTTTTGTTTAAAATATATTACTTATCAAAGATTTCAAGCCATCAGGGGGGCTGATGAAAGGAGTACAAAATATTAAGATTGTGCATCTTATGACGTATCATTTTTATTTCGCTGTCTATATATTGTTTTATTTTAATAAAATAACACTTCTTATTTGTGTTGACTTTAAAGAGTTAAAAAAAATAGTTTAAAGGTTGTAAATCGATGCTTAGCAGGAAGCCCGCTTGCACAGCGCGGGTGGAAACTGCGCGCCTCGAGTTTAAGCTTAGTCTTAATATTCTCCGCGTAATCGTTTGTATGAAAGCACTTTCCCCAATTTTTCAAAACTTTTTTGACTGTCCTCTCAAGTTCGCAGTCGACACTTTAATCACTTTTTTTCTTCTCAATACTCAGTCAAAGGATTATAGAATGACATTTGGCCGTATTCTGAAAATAGTAATAATGCTATTTCGGTGTCTTGACATTTTGTATAATATATAATTACGTCAATGTTGACGTTTTAAGTTTGACGGGTTTGAAATTCATGAAGTCAATCAGAAAACTTTAAAACGTGAATTGTGAATAACTTAACTTTAAGCATTCTGATTGATTTAATTAATTAACATCAAAATTTAAATCGTCAAAATTGACCGCATGTTATACAGTACCTGAACCACCAAGATACAGAAATAGTAATATTGCTATTTTCGGAATACGGCCGAATACATTGTATCGAATACGCGACCTTTGGAGCCATTCACACCCTGCAAGTTGGACAACAGCGCGAGCTAGACCCACTCAGGACTGTCAATCCCATGGAAAAAGTAACAAAACGACATTGGCCGCGCGTCCGTACCGTTTGCAGCGGTCACGACGGTGCAACAAACAGGAAAAACTTGAAATATCCACCACACTTCACTTCGTCTTCTTAGAAGCGCGATAGAATGTCTCCTGCCCAGCCGACGCGTCCAGGCAGCTATTCGTATTTAAGCAGTCGACAATTAGTGAACTCTGCAGAACCCTGGAGTGTTCCCAAGGGCCGCGACACGAGCCTGTGTGCGTGCACGCTGCGCAGCGGCAGCGAGGACCCACACACGGGCTGCCGGTAATGATATGTTTGTGTATCTGTAAGCGTTCGCCTATTCCGTACAATGTTGCCCCCAATAAACACTCCATTGAAGTTTAAATGAAATTAAGAGCCGTTGCCCAACAGCCAACGAGTGGTGAGTGCGGTGCCGCAAGTAGGTTTGTACAAGTACGCTGATCCCGGTCGGCTGTACTCTGTAACAACTACCAACAAGTCGCCAGTTACTGGAATTAAGCGATATTTTTGAGGGCGCTTTGTGAAAGATTGTAAAACTTAATTTACTAATATTAATGAATTCACATTTTTAATTCGAAGTAAATCTATCTTATAGCCAACCACATCGATAATATTTAAAAAAATTCTTGTTAAATTAGTTTTTAAGCTCACAATCTATTATCAGGAAGGACTCAATATGGTCAGTGAAAAAAAGGGATGTAAAACATAATTAAACATACTTCAAACATGAAAATACAAATGGAAATGGAACACAGATGGAAAACTAGGATAATAAAATAAAAATGTATATCCTAAATAATGAAGATTTATCCGGAAAATTGAAATAGAAAGTATTTGAAGCAATAAAAATTCAAATAATTCGATATCTTTTCATCATTTTCTCATGATTTGATGAGAACAGATGATAACAAATAAGGAACGCGAAGAAGATGTATTAAAATAATAGAGAAATATGTATCATAATATAGTGCATATCGTTTTTTTTGCCTACTTTGTCCATTGTTTATAGCCAACAAAATCGTGAATAACTTATATTATAATTAAATAAAGAGATACCATATAATAATTGGGACAATAATGCAGATAGCTGAGAATTATAAATGCTAAATCTATAGTGAGTATTGATTGGTCTGCCACGTTGATTTCGAAAATTTTATAAAATAATTTGAAAATTTTGATCCGAAACGTCGGCCAGAGAGGTCAGATATACACGGTAGAATATCCTAGAAAAATACACATATGAGAATATACACAGTACGTTAAACAGAATATTCTTATTCACGAAACTATACACAGATGTTCCAAAATAGTTTATTTCAATGTCTTCCCCCAAAAATACATTCAATCGTTACACAATGTTAATTGGACTTGCAGGTTCTAGGCATCATTTTACCAATGTGATTCTTTTATGTAAATGCTAGAAAGTTATATCAATTGGATATTTCTAACAATGAATTCTATAAAAAAAAAGTTTTTTTTTAAGTAAAAATCTGACCAATAAAAACCAAGTTTTTTTAAACTACCTTTCTCGTTTACTAGTTGAAACAGATTTGGCGCTTACCCCACGCGTTGGACTTGAGTCGGGCGACGCTTCGAAAGGGAGTAATAAAAAATCTCGAAATATTATATTATAATTATTAATTTTTTATACGAAAATTTGTTAGATCATTTTTATCGTCGCAACGAGTCTGCTTGCAAAGTTTCAGCTCGATTGGATCACGGGAAAAGGGTTAAAAATTGATCCAATTTTTTTTCGACAGACAAGCAAGCAGACGCTACGAGTTGAAAGAGAGGGAGTAATAAAATTAATTGTTGTCAATTAATCCTCGAAGATCCATAAAAGGTATTGTATAGTTCTTTTCATTTAAGAAAGACAATCGATTTAGTGTGATTGTATAACATAAAATAGGTACAAGTATTTATTACTTTAAAAGATGGTAAAAATCAATTGATTTCACACACATTTCTGGCTTAAAAAGGCAACGCGTCTATGTAAAATATTGATTCACTAGATGTAACCCATCAAAAATAACGGATTTTTATATTTGAATTACAGATTTACATTGATTACAAAATAATAATTTATTCATTAATTATTCGCAGCAACATTGCACTATTGCGAAATAAAATCAACAAAATCATTGCGAATTCAATTTAATATGTGAAAATATTATCTTTCACCTTAACATATTTAATATGGATGTCAATCCAAATGACCTATGATCTCTAATTGCCGAAATTTTACTTAATTTGCTTCAGTTTTTCACAGAACACCAATTGCATTTTCACATTCACGACAAATAAATCTGTCGCGAAATAGAAATATTTTATTGCTAGCTATAGTTTCGTCGTTACTTAGCGTCGTTTCGGCAGCGAGTCAAGGCTGTGAAAATAGCGCCATCTAGCGTCAGTGACGGAAATTGTTACATATAGAGAATTAGGTATTTTGTTAATACAATAATGCAAGCTGTAAACAAATGTAAATATGTATTTCTCGAATGAAAAATAACATTTAACCATCAAAAGAAAGCCATCGGTGATTCGTGGAATTATCAAAAGAAAATAAGAGATAGTTAGTATTTCGGATATCAAAGTCAGATTCCCGCATCGGGCACTTCTTACCCGATCTAAAATTAGACACCTATAGCCGCGCCGTGAAAAATATTGCAACAAAATGAAAAAATAACAAATGAGAGGATTATTAGGAGAGGAAACCGGTCCGGGCGGCGCGACCTTTGCATGCAACACCAAGGTCAGGATCATTGACCAAGGACGACGCATTTCTCCGAGCCAACACTGCCCCCCTCCGCCCTACAGACGCCGAATGGGTTATTTTCGCCGCTCCAGGGATAATAGAAATTCAAGCTGGATTCTCACCGAATGGCTGAAGTACAAAATTGCTAACTCAACTGTTAGTCAAATTGACGAGTATGCTGTGAATATATAATATAAAATAATTAAGTTATTATAAAAAAATCTTCTCGGGAAAAATTTACTCCCGTTTCAACTCTGTTATGGTATGAATATAGCTCTGCACTTTTTAATACACAGATACCATCGTGTATAATACACAGCTATACTTGCCGTGGTTGTTAAACGACTGGTAACTGATTTTCGAGGCGGGCGCACGCTTGTTTATTTATTGGAGAGATTTGTTAACTTATTTATAGTGCTCGAGTGTAAAGATATAAAACATTTACTCTAACACTGCAAAAATCCGTTCAAATTGTATTCGTGATGTTTTATATATAAATCGTTAAATATGAAAAACGCATCATTTCAATGAAATAAAGCAAAGTACCTACCTACCCATTTTTTGTTTTACAAAATTGACAATTGTGGCGTATACATCCAACACCGCACTATCAATATGGAGCACAGCGGTTTTGCATCCGTACGTCACAATTAGCGAATTCGCGCTTTAGTAAATTTGCATTTTAAGCAATCGACATACGCTCTTTTTAATTAAATTCTATTGTGTTGAGCGGAAGGTGATAATTCTGTTTTTTAACAGTGTAGGTAACAAGTCCAGAAAACTAAATTTAAATTAATATATTCAATGTATTGTAAGGTAATATTTTGTCTTACTTTAGGACAAATTTTTTGGGAGAAAAAAAATATTATTTTGCATTGGATTGGTTTTGAAAAATACCATTCCAAAATGAATTATAAAGATTAGAATTAAAAATTATAACACAGTGTCATGTAATAACTCGCAAAATAAAAATTTTCGGATACGAAAAAATCAATTTTGTTTATTATGATTTTAAAGTAACTGAAATTTAATAATTTGGTAAAAGTAAAAAAAATCGGTACACATAAATCAATTTTATATAAAATATTTACTTGCAAAATATAGTTTACCCCTGCGAGAGCCTGTACTAAATGCACATAACCATTGTGAAGTAAATATAGAAAATCTTACCAGGTGGCGTTTATAGTGCACTCCATTCAAGCATCTGACATCCGACAGCTGGGTATCTCGGTGTACATAGGTATAATAATACAATACACCTACATGTAATAAATATGTACGTCAAATTTCTTAGTAGTAATAAGGCCAATACGAATTATTTAAAAGATATTTTCAATATAACAATGCTACATCTACGCCGCTCATCTTCTGTTCCTGTTCTTCTCCACCTCGGACGGTTCTTGGTCTGTGCTATCCAACCCACCACTGAATTTACCCGTCGATATCTTTATTTTGTATAAGATTTTGTTTTTGCAACCAAAGCATTGCCACAACAGTCCCAATCTAACCTAACCCATGGCACAGAAATTATCTAAACGCGGTGCAAATGGAATTTTGATTTATTTATATTTTCAAAGAACGAATTATTGAGATTACGTATAATTGGTATAACAATATTTAAAATTGTGTTCATACATTATTTATGTGCACCTCAAAATAATAATGATCTTGAATTACATTATATAACACATGTTGAATAATCTAATAATAATAAATAACAATATGATATTTTCTATAAAATTTGTAAACCCTTATTAATATCAAAAGAATGATCCATAGAATTATTCCTAATTTTCCAACCACCTTTTGGGTACTGATCATTCTCTTGTTATTAATAAGGGTGTACAAATTTTACATACAAATTATACAGAATCACAGTTTGATGAATTAAAAATTTCGGAAATAAGAAAAAGTGTTAATAGTAAATTGAATATTATAAATAACCAGGTCCTTTATCCAAAAAGTTATCTTTTAAAATTATTTTCATGTTAAGTGAGTATTTTATTATTATTAATTTTCAATATATATTTTTTTATATATTTTGATTATCAATACTTCGATTTTTAAATTTAATTTGTTCGTATACAATCGTACGGTGACGAGGGGGCCATGGGCTCTGAAACATGTTGATATTTTTCGATACAAAAGCGGTGAAAACTAAGTTTATTTTTATTAATTATATTAATAACGTCACCACAAAATTATTTTGCTGTTTTTGAAGTAGTAATTAAATTGCTTCTGAAAATGGCAAGCCTCCTTACTGCTTTAGGCGTCTGATACACATGCTTATTTAGTGGCACCTGAGCATGCGCAGTATCGACCTTCTCTAGGCCTTGCTTATTAGTAGCATGTGTGTACGCACATTGCTAGAAATGAGCATGCCACCTAGTGGCATGCTCAAAAATCAACCGCCGGTTGATTTATAAGCATGCCACTGTCATTCACCATAGAGAAGGGGTATCTTTGGAGCATGTGTGAACAGACTTGCTTATTATGAGCATGCTTATGTCATTCGCGGGCTTCGCGGCTAGTATTATCAATGCGATCTTCTCAGTCCGCGACAGATGAAACAAATATGGCGCGTTGGGGAGATGATAAAACATTACTTTTCGTGACTTATTATAGGAATCACGAATGTCTGTGGAATACTCGGTCACCGTTGTGTAAAAATAATATAGTGAGAAATAATGTTTACGAAACTTTATTAATAGGCATGAATGATTCAAATCTTACAATACAAATTGTATAAACTAAAATCAAAAATGTGCGGATGGAAACTCAGGAACTTTTTTGATTTATTGGTTCACTTGAATTTTCTATTTCAGTTTGCAAAGTTTCCATTTTGAACAAGAGCGTCTCTATTCTATGACAAGAGCATGCCACCAATAAGCATGTGTGTTTGATTGTTAGCTTTGGGCATGCTTATTTATGAGCATGCCACTAATAAGCATGCCAGTAATGAGCAAGTGCGTACAGTTGTTAGGGCATGCTTATTAGTGGCATGGTCATTAGCATGCCACTAAAGAAGCATGTGTATTTGTACCTTAATACCCATTACAAGAAAAGATTGAGGAGCGCTGCTGTACGGTAACTCTGAGCCCGATTCACAAGATAGAGCCGCTGGCGTCGCCTGTTTCCTGCTATTATCATAAACAGAACACAATGCCATGTCGCAATTTAAAGCGGCTAAAAAACCTTCCAAAAACTGAAAACACATTTGATCAAAAAAATGTGCAGACCCATGCACGAGGATGTGAGTGGTTAAAGCTGACTGCGCGCGTTTCATTTGAATCCGGCAGAAACGATATTTCTCGGGCGGCATTTCGCTGAATTGGTTTAAAAATAATACAAAGATCGATTCTCGGAATCGGGAACCCAAAGCAGAATCAGTGGTGACGAGGCTCGGTGGGCGGCAAATTACTTATTTTGCCACAAAATAATAAAATACCAAAACAGGGATTTAAAAAGATGTTTTCCTTACAAGAAGTTTGCCTTACAGCATTCTCGATGATAGTTTTGCACCGCGAGGGAGGAAATCTAACGCGTGATAATTTAGGTATGGTTATTGTTTTGACCACTTACATAGTGCTCGGTTACCTAGACCGAATAATTTGCAAATCTAAAAAAAATTCACGTAGTATACCCAACGACGGAAAGATTATTTTAAACTATAAAAATGAACAATCCAATGATAATATGGATTAGATAGTTTTGCATATTGTAGAGGATTATTATAACACTAGCTGTTACCTGTAAAAAATGGCGGAACATTGGTTCGCGTTCTTCCTAAGCCCTAATATATACTTATATCATCATATATTAGTATCTTTTTGTCAGTCCGCGGAGAGGCATCAACATCGCTATCGTTGCCGCCTTCGGGTTTGCTGGCCCGTAGTTCAATTTGTTTTTTTAGCAGTGAATTCGAACGAAATTACGGACGTTAAACGAAGTTACATACGGGACAGACATAGAACAGATAACGAAATTATTATATTTAGATATCAATGTAAATGGAAAGTTTTTACGTTCAAAGATTTTAGTAAATTTATAAAAGGAAATATCTCCAGGCTTAACTTGAGGTTCAACTGAGAGTAATAATGAAACAATACTTAAGATCATTAAGAGAATACCAAATGTCCCGCGCGTAGACGAATCTTACGGTAGAAAAATAGTGATGATTCCGTAATATAAATTGTTTTCACGTGCATCCTCTCCATCTGCAAATTAATAATATATGTGCGATTTAAAAAGCATCCAACGTTTGATCATTTTATTGGGAGTCTAGAAATAGTACAATAAACTAATTTAATTTATATGCAATATAAAATGTGAAAACTATTTACATCTACTGTGATTTTGGTAAACTTTCAATATCACTGTTGGGTCTTGGCCACCTCGGGAGTCTTCTTGCGCTATTTTCCAGCTTGCGCCAGCTCTCACTCACTAACCCTTCACCATAGTTTTGGCCTTCCTAAACTCCTCTACCCTATTGGCCTCGTATTCGGTGATTATTGTTTTCATTCTCTGCACATGACCCAACAACCGAAGTCTTCCCAATTTTATAAATATAGTGACGCTTGTCTCCTCAAGGGGGAATACCTACCTACGAAGCACGAAAAAAGGCAATTTTCTTGAGAAAACCTATATAAATTATGGTATTGGTATCATTTTTACATGAAAGTTCATACTTTTAAGAATATGTTTAATTTAAAAAAAAAAAAAATATTCGACATTGGCGGAAAATTCTTGGGTATTTGGCTGGATATGGGCTGCAGGCCCATAGTAGATTGTCCATTGGTTCAAAAAAGGCAAACGCGCGTGCTATCCGCAGAATCAAATTTACCGCCCCCTCGGCTCGCATGAACAGTGCTATTCGCTAAGGACCAAAGTGGGCGGCTAATTGAAATGCTCGCAGGTAAGTGATCTCGCTAAAGTAATCTCATAAGTAGGAACAGAGACGAGTAAATGCTATAACATGAACGATAATCTGACCTCAACGAGCGACTCGTATCAGTTTGTATTGTACTATCGGGAAACGAGATATGCAACGAAGCATGTTGAAATAACACCTAAATGTTGTTTAAAAATATGATGGTGCCTTTGGTGAATTTGACTTTCATTTTATCTGTCGAGTAATCACGGGACCGCATGGCCCCCTGACCCGGCCCGGGGGTAATAACATTTTATTAATAAGCACAAAAACAATTAATTGAGTCTTGTCACGGTTACCAAACAAGAGAAGATACAACGTACAATAACAACCTACATTATTATTATTCTTAAAATACTTGTACTGCCATAGGATTTGAGATGACTTAAGCGAAAACAACCACTTTAAAACAATGTATCCTTTTACTTAAATATCTATACCTAAATGGCGATGACGTAATATATTATATAAGTAGTATTACTAATATATTGTAACAACATTGTTTTCCTGTAGGAGGACATATTTGAAAAAATAGTAAACAGCGAAGGCAATTTTAGATATACCGTCGCGTTGTTTATCTCGCCAAAGGTGCTTGACCTACATCTATACTTATAAAACTCAATGTCTGTCTATCTGTTCTCTAAACAAATCTACACCGTTTGTCCGATTCGACTCAAATTTTGCATACTTATATGCTTTAGAACCGTAACATAGGTGACATTCCCCCTTCCCCTCCCCCTGATATATTTTCAATGCAAATTTTGCATACTTATTCTTTAGTACCCGGGGAGTCACAAAGATAACTTTTACACCTCCCATTTTACCCCACTCCCACACCTGATATATTTTCTGTACAAATCTACACCGTTTGACCGATCTACTCCAAATGTTGCATCCTTTTTCTTTAGAACCCAGCAGGAAAGGAAGGTGACATTTTCCCTCCCCCTTTAAAACACCCCCTCTCCTGTTGTATTTTCTGTACAAATCTATACCGTATGACCGATCTAACCCAAATTTTGCATACTTATTCTTCAAGTCCCGGTGGTTAACAAAGACAACTTTTCCCCCTCCTCTTTTACCCCACTCCCTCACCTGATATATTCTCTGTAAAAATCTACACCGTTTGCCGATCTGATCCAAATTTTGCATTCTTATTCTTGAATTACAATTCCCTTTTGGACATCACATCCATCCCAGCCTAGATTAAATGGATACATTGTTTTTATTAAAGACTTTGCGAAACAATGGAACCTTTTTGTTCCCCACAAACTTATTTTTAACTAAATCCTTAACCCAAGCAACGCCGGGTACGAACGCCTAGCATAATATAATTCTTACATGTATTAATTAGACATAAGATATTATTACGTACAAAATTTACTTTAAAGTCGTACAGAAAAAATCAAATTAACGAAAAAATATTTTAAATGCCGCCGGGACAAAAGTGGATTGCTTTAAAAATGGATTAAAAATGTTAATCAATTAAAAAGAGACTACGTATAAGGTTGAAAAATTTTCGTTAACTTACCAGAGTGGCGAAATTGCGCGCCATTCCCGGTTAGAATTGGAGGTCCGTGGTTCGTGTCCCGGCGGCATTTAAAATATTTTTTCGTTAATTTGATTTTTTCTGTATGTCTTTTCTAATTGATTAATTAAAATTGTTTAAATTAACTATTGATTGCTTTATGAATGCAGTATCCACTGGCGCTGAGTCATTAGTCATTAGTTTAAAAATATGATCTACTGCATGTCCAGAGACAAGTTGGATCCGTACGAGTCAACCTTTACATCCACTTTCCTGACGAAGTACCGTCGTGGAGAGTGGAGCTTCTCTTAAGGGTTATAATTTTATGGACGGACTATAAAATATAGAATTACTAGTTGTTACCCGTTAAAAATGACGAAACAACGGTTCGCGTTTTTGCTAAGCCCTATTTACAGGATCTTTTTGGCGGGTCGCGGACATGCAATGTGGCAACATCGATAGCGTCCTGACTTGCATTCGCGCGGCCGTGGTTCGTGGCCTACCTCCAACCCTTTTAATTTGTTTTTTTTAGCCGTGAATTATACCATCATGAATGAACGATATCGTCATTATGTAAATGGTAAGCATAAAACTGTAAACGCCAGATTGTGACGACAGGGGAACTGCCGCGATGCGAAACGAGGCAATACTATTTGAGTACCTTAGCTGAGATTTCCCGTCGGCGCCGTTTCTGCGAATTCCAATTGCGCAAAATAATAATGTTCGAGTTGTTGCAGAAACATTGTTCCCTCTGTCAAAGGAGCAAATAACAAGTCCGCGTGAAATTAATAAAATGTGTAAACGCAGACCTGCGTCGGTGCATTGTTTACTTCAAGTTTTCTGATTGCTGGCTCTAAACAATGGAGAATGAGTCCAAGCTGCGGTATTGTAATTTATTTCAACACCTTCATTTAAACTTTGCGCAATACCTGGAATTCATCAAAACATCAACCTAAGAGATGTGCGAACGACGTTTGATCGCGTACGTCGTGGTTTTTCACTTGTGTGGAAGAAGTGAAGGAATTAAAAGCAGAGGCGAAATTGGGCATCAGGATTACATCTTGCCCAGATGCGGATGGTGCGGTATTAATATCCATTATTAGTGAAGCTGTGCCCGGGGACCAGGATGTTAGCAAATCGAAAGGGTGTAATGGATAAAGCGCAAAAAGCCCTACTGAGAGTTATAATGAAAAAACATTTTGATATCCGAGTGAATGTCTCTATTGGGAATATAGGCGGATATTGCCTGCCCAACATAACTTGGCGTGCGGCAGGATTGGAACTAAAACCCGCCTCGCCCGCACCCGGCGGCAACCCCTTGCCCTGTAATTCAGTACAATTTTGTGTTTGCTCGGGAGCTATGATATCTTGATTACCAATATACACTGAATTATCATGTCCAAAACAACCAAAACAGTCTGGGGTGGTGCAAGAACAATTGCTAATGAAGTATTAAAGTTTTGCGAAGCTGAAAAAGCAAATAATGGACCGATATTACCGTCTGATAGTTTGACAGATAGAGCGACCACCGCGGAGCGCGCTGTTACCCGACCAAATTTATATTGGACATTGGTGTAATAAATTTACAACCTGGCAACTTCTGTTTCGCGACAGGGGCGACCTCCCTCGCACGCCAAGTTATCGTGGTGGCACTCTACTAGACAAATTTATACTCACAAAGTGAGTTTACATGTTCATAAAAATATGAATAGCTATGTCCAATTATACAAAGAATACCAAACTAGAAAATCTACCAAGGATGGCTAAGAAATGACGAAAAAAATTTAAGTTAGGACAAACGCATTATGCACACCTGGGCCCAAAAATATATAATTTGATACCGGATAACTTTAAAAGAATGAGACCACATGCTCTAAAAAAATAAATGGCTCATTGAAATCGGACGAGAACTATCTGAGAAAACCCAAAAATGAATTCCTGCTGTGTAATTTTTTCTCAATGTTTTTTGCTTATTTAATTTTTTTATTATATATTTTGTAATTTATATTTTAGTTCGATTTCTCTTTTTGCTTTACCTTACTTTACCGATAATTCTGTATTTCCGTTCCTAATTATTTTATCAAGTTTAAATTTATTATATATTTGTCCGTTTAAAAAATTTATTGTAATGTACATCTACTAATTATTTTATTAAATTTAAATTTATTATGTATTTGTTCAAACTCTTTTTGCTATGTAAATAGTCGAATGTCTTCAAACAGGTAATCCCTAAGTAAGGTAAGGCAGTCGAAGTGTAATACAATACAAAAAATAAGATATGAATAAAAACTATTATGATTATTATTATTTAAAAAAAAAATTATCTGACGACACTTCGATTTTTCAAGGAAAAATTTTCTCGGAGTGCTGGGAAATCTTCGATTATATGCAATTCTTTCTGTTTCTACGAATGTATGAAAATATACGAGAGAAAAGTGATGTGACAGGACAGAAGAGTGTGGAGGTAAACAGTGGTAAAGCGATGGTAAGTTAGTTAGTCGTGAGGAATGCTGCCAGACAGCTGATGCGGCGGATCGTCTGAACTGGTCCAGGCCCTTGGCCATTGTGCCGAGCGGAAGCTGCCGACCAAGCCGTCTCAATATCGCGCGGCTTCCGGCTTAAACGCATCACGTCACGGATAATTCTGTCGACTCAACATTCAACGCAGGAAGTTACAAAAATCCAATAACGATTTAAAAAAAATATAAACAAGAGAGCGTTAATAAATACCAAAGTGTCGTCATAAATAATTGCCTGAGATAAATCTCGCGCAAATCCAATCGTCTAGAAATTAAATCAATATATGTGTGCATGTACCCAGTACCTATTGTGTTGTATCAACAAATTTTATATTGTTTCACCTTGTGAAATTATAAAGAAATCTGATATTGGGAATATTGGAATATCAATTTGTCGATTGAATCAATTTTCATTGATATATATGTATTACTTAGATGTATTTTCTACAATACATTTATTTATTCGGAAATATAACAGATGCAAGTTAGTGATATAAGAGTATAAACAAGCAATATCGAACATGTTAACTTAAATCCTAGCATATTTTGATAAATACCTACATAATAATAACAAAAGTAAATAAAAATAATAGACAATAGTAGAAACAATAATAAATAAAAAATTTAATAAATGTACAATAGGTGAATAAAAGTAAATAACAACATAATGAAGTAAGTTATTTACTGAGGTACATTTAAAAACAAAACAAATTAATTTTAACCACGATTAATTTTTATTACTAAAATCCCACATGTTTTAGGAGCGATCTTGTCCTTCAGGACAAGAAATATACTAAAACTAATTTTCAAGTATAGACAGATAGATTTGTTGGTTATGGTAGAAGAGGGTTAAAAGGGGATGTGGTTAAAAATTAGGTAGGCACAAAGTAATTCCAACGGATACAGGTTAAGAGAGGGCCATCTGCAAAATTAACTTGGTTATTAATATAATTAAAAATGTCGCCACAAAATTATTTATATTTTTGCTCTTTTTGAAGAAGTTATAACATTAAAGTGTTTATTAACACTTTTTGTAGTTTCTAGGCAATCAAATTAAGGTCACAAAGTGAATTTTAATTTTTTTAAGAAACTAATTCATTTACATTGTCAGAAATATAAAATTAAAATTGAATTTTATTTTTTAAATAGAGATGCGAACACGGAATACGTCTCACATTAATATTCTTACTATTTTCAAACTAAGCTAAACGCTTGTGCTATGAAAATAGGACTAACTTGCTAGTCTGGAGTGAGGTTCGAACCCGCGACCTTTGGATCACGAGGCGAGTGTCCTAACCACAAGACCAACAAGCTACTCATTAATTATTTATTTATTACATTATTACATTACGTCACATAAACGGATATACAAAGGTACATACATGAAAGAGGTACGGTAAACTTAACGACTTCAATAACTTCCAGCCTTCAATTTCAATTCTGATAAGTAAAAAATAGAATGGATAATTTCACTAGTTTTCAGTTTCTTTTTTAAGAAACTGTTCTCGTTCATTTTTCAAAGCTAAAATGTCAAGCTATATTTTTCGACGTTTCAAGACGTTGATTATGATAAAGGTTTTGTGGTATTTAATTAACACGGAAGATCCAGTTAAACGACGTCCCAGAACGTGTTGTTAATACTGGAAAAAATAAACACCCAACGACAAATTCCGTGGAACTCGTAAAGCATGATGTAGCCCAACTGGTATTTTTTTACCTCCAGTACCATTGTCAATTTGTGGTTCTAAAATAAACAAACCGACCACTGTTGCAAATCGATAAACCAACTTTAACGGTGACCTCGATCGAACACAAATATATCGAAGGGAAGAAAATGAACGAGCATGATGTTTTCGTCCAAATTTAATAGCGGTTCCGCTTTGTCTCACGCTGCAGGGGGGAGGGGCGACGCATCTATTCGTGGGCAGCTTCCTGACCCACATCTCGGACCATCGCGCTATCCCATATTCCCCGCAGCTCCGGCGCGGACGTGGCAAGCCGCAACACCGCCATACAATATACAGTACGGCCACTGTATGATGGCACTTTTGACGTTTAGACTTACATGAAGTTTCGTAATTAATGACAGCTAAACATTGGAGGACAAATGCTATACTTTATTGCGCGAACGCCAGAGTAGTGATGTCCATCAACATTAAATATGGAATGAACGAAATGATTCAAAATGTTATAGGATAATGATTGCCTGTATAATATGCGTAGAATACGCAGAATAAGTATCCAAAATAACACAACAAATCTGACAGATCGATTGTGATCTGTCAGATTTCTTGTGTTATTATTATTTATTTGTGAAATATGATCTTTTTCTATGGCTTTATTAGAGGGCAAAGGAAACGGCTACAAAACAATAAAAGACGGATCAGACTGGGCTAATGTAGTGAATAGAACCGTGCGACGAATAAAGGAAGATTACGAAAGACATATTAGAATCGATAATATTTTAGATAATGATATTATAATTAATTTAGGAAATGATAGCAGCGACGATAGTTCAATGGAGAGTGATAGTAATGGGGATGAATCAGATTGAAACATTCAAGTAAATATTTTTATCTAAGAAAAATGTGTTTTATTCTAAATGTGGAGACCTGTAATTGGCCATCTATATTGTATCAATGTTTACTATGCTTTTTTTTGTGCTGTTGGTCTTCCATGAACATTAAATAAATAAATAAATTATTCTTCTATAACCTTTTTTATGGACAAAGACTTTCTCAACTCACACCGTGCGACGAATTTTTTTTTCGACTGAATTTTTTCGTTAATGATTTTATGTGTGTCACAACACTATTATGATCTGTCAAAAATGCCATCTTACGATGGCTCGAGTATAGGAAAATACAATGGAAAGCAATATAAATGAACGCGGATGTTTGGTTTTTATTGGCGGTGATATCACTGGGAAACTGGCTCCGTAACGAAGTAATTATCATCACCCGCGACGGTAAAAGTGAACCGTCTCCGCATTATTTTCTTTTTTATATGACAAATTTGTTAGTTGTTAATAATGCCAACGATCCGGTCAGCTCGATGGCTCAGTAATAAAAAATTAACACCGCATATTAATACTTTTCATATTTAAAGCAAATACCTTATGGTTATTCATTATAATCAAATTTATTATTGACTTTGCCTATATAAGCACTTTAATTTTAATATTTAATTTGTTCTTGATTAGTTTTTTATCATCCTGAGGAGGTAAATTATTGTTTCTGAAACAATCATGTTAAAACTGCGTAATACTATTGTTTCAGATAGTTGGATACCTATTAAAAATGAAATACATAGTTATATAAAGAATGTTAATAACAAATTTATTATTTACAAAAGCCAAGATTTCGGGAGAGAGGAAAACAAGTTTTTTTTCAGATTGATGATTGATGTTTAGCTAACTGTTAACCCAATGTTATCAGATATTTAAGAAGGACATTTTCCCTTTCAAATAGAATGAAAAATTATAAACGATAATATATAATCATTTAACGTCGAACTTCGAAATCATGGAGAGAGGAACTTTATACCACACATCCATTGTGTTATTTTTAGTATAATTTCAATAGGAACAGTTGATATTTGAATTAAATACCGAAAAAAAAAACCGCCCCGTCTTTCTACCTGAGAAGGTTGACAACTCACTGTACTTGGATTAGTTATTAATTATACCCGATGATGAGAGCGACTGCTCCTTTCGAAACTATATTAGTGATAAAATAACTTATCGTGTGTAAGTAACTGCCAATATCAACTAATAACATTCACGAATCCGTTTAAGATTTATTTTATATATTACTTATAGAAAGGTTTATTCCGAATAAATCTGCAAACTAAAAAATGCATTTTTTGTAGAAGATTTTTGTGCTAAAAAGCCATCGAACCACAACCGCAGCCCGGAGAGTAGGGATGCTGGAGCAAACTTCCTTTGAACGGCGAACCTATTGGAAGTGTTCGATTCGGTCGGATTCCCCCACAGCGCCCCGTGATCCATTTCGGAGAAAGGAAATGGCTCCCGCCGAGCTGGTGGAGTAACAGTATTCCGGCGGCCGCTGCGGAGATACGGGTCGAATGCAGATATTATTTTCTATTTTTCATACGAGACCTCGTCCGCGGCGGGGGGACAATGGACCGGAGGAGAGCTCGAAGCTGAAAGAGAATGGCGAAAGAAAACAATCGCGCGCTCGGCTCTCCGGCCGTACACGAGCGCCAGCAGCCGCCAGACTTACGTTATTGTGTCAAACCTCAAATACTTTCTGTAGATGAACACCATAGAGGTAAGAAATTTTGGATATTATGACATTTGAGTTAGGGGGTTTTACAGGTGCAGATAACGGATATTGCAGGTACAAAAAAAATGAGTAAGTTAAAGTCTGGGGGTCGCTGGCTCTTAGTTTAAAAGAGAATGGCGAAAGAAAACAATTATGCGCTCTCCGACCGTAGGAATGCGCACCTTCCGAGTAGCGTATGTTGAAGGCAACAGGAATAGAGGGCGTCCGCGAAAGACCTGGCACGATCAGGTACTACAAGTATTTGAGGATGGCCCTGTTAAAAGCCGCAACAATCGTAGAACGTGTATGAGAAGATGTATGAATGTGGCCGAAGCAAAAGTGGTGTGCCAGGATAGAAGAGTGTGGCGTTCAATCCTCTCTGCCTACCCCTGCAGGGAAACGGCGTGATGTTTAGTTAGTTAGTTAGTTAGTTAGTTAGAGTAGCGAACAAATGCAAAATCCGTGGGAAAACATTTCGGGAAAACAAGCGTCAACTCCGGGTACCGTGATATCGCCTAGTGGCTCTCGCGCAATGTCGTCGGTGTCTCGCAGCTACTAGCGAAAACTCCCGGAAAGTCTTCTTCATTCAATCTTGAATAGAAGAAATTTCACCCAATTTTTTCACCAAACACTGGGTGAAAAATGAAAATAAGCGACACCGAGGTTTGATTTTTTTCGATATTTCAGACTAACCTTTTGTAAAACGTTAGACCATCACTTTAGAAAGTAAGTTATATCGAATATTAAAATTTCATTCGCTTCGATACAAATCACAAAAAAAATTAAACCTGTACAGGTATTACAGGCGTTCAAAATGGAATGTCCAGAAAATAAACGCGAGCACTTTCGACGCCTCCTTCTATTCGAATGGCGAATTCTTCGTGTCAAGGCCGGATATTTTTTACCGCAGGAACATCGAAAAACTTGTGGGTCGTTGGCAAGAAGTTGCATGATGGATAGTATAAGAAGAAATATAATAGAATAATAAAAATAATATTTTATTGACAATTTGTTGTATTTTTTTTGTGTTGTGTCTTCTTTTATATTAACATCTAATATGTTGATCCTTTAATTTTATAACGCAGAAGAAGGCAAATTATTTAATTTTTGGTTTATGTCCATGGTGAAAAGGGTTGTTCAATGTTTTTTAAGTAATAAAGAATTTTCATGATGACTCATTGTAATATTAATGTTGTTTTTATTACATTTTAAAGTAACGTAAGTTAAAGTAATTAATTTTATTTATTGAGGGGTACTTTTGCAATGTTAATATAAATATAAATAGATTCTCTCTATGTGGGTAGGACCATTGCTTACCCCATTTCCCATACTAGGGAATACGCCTCCGTGTGAGTAATGAATGCATCACTTACACGAAGGCATATTCCCTAATCATGGAATGGATTAATTATTAAGGAGAGTTTAGATTGAACAGTACAAGATAATTTCGCAACTAGATAAAAAAAAATTGTGTACGGTGCATAGTACCGTTGAAAAAATAATGAAAACAATGAAACATCCTTACAATTTAAACAGTAGTTAAATAAAAAGTACCCAAGAATAAAAATAATAATCACAAAAGCAGTACACATTTTAAAATAACTCGAAAAATTATTGCCCAGTCTGTGTAGTCTCGGCAGTGATACGTGTATGTGGTTGCTTGTTCTCGTACTATCGTAGTAGAATATATATTTTTCAACGTGTTGACAATGGCACTCTATATAGAAGATCAGGGCTGTCAATTTGAAAATTGATAATTTTGTACAGAAATATAAAGTCTATTAATTTCCTTCTATCTGACAAACAAAGGATATTGAGTTCTTTCGTAAGCACGCTTTAATCAATTGAAGAAATGGGCAGGTTTAATTTAAAATTGGCAAATTTTAAGAGTTGATGCTCAATTCTCTTTATGGTCAGCTCAGGTACAAGATCGAAAGGAATAAACTTGGAAGTAATGGAACAGTTCATCGGCTCGGTCCGCTTTCCCGCCATCGCGCACCGCTAACGAGACGCTAATAATTCCTCCTTCTCCTCTCGGAGAAAAGTCTCGAGACACGCTCTCGGATGTAATCTCGCGCGGATAATGAGGGGGCCCGACAGGCAGGCGCAGCCCGGCACGAGGGGCGGCCCGAGCTCCTTGCGTAACTCCCAGCGTTTCCTCATTGCGCGGCGGAATATTGCTCCGCAGCCGCAATTATCGGAATTGAGATGCACCGCGAGCCGCACGACGCGAGCTTCGGGTAATAAAACTTAAGCCATGTATTCACTAGGGGACAAATTGTCCCTCAACAGCACGCGCGGCATAGAGTCTACGTGACGTTGCAACGTCGTGCACTGTTCCGCGACCTCGCGCACAACAATAGCGCGGCATTTCTACGTGCCGTGGCAACGTTGCCATGCGCACGGTACCCGAGCGTACTCACTGCAACATTCCGCGGAGCGTCAGTACCACGTGGTATGTTTACAAGTGAATACGCATGCGCTGTATCTGTCAAGATGACAATGCGGGGAAACGAAATCGTTCTCGAACTCATCGAGCTATATCGATCGAAGATCGCATAGAATGTCCGTCCTTCTTTCTCTTTGCAGTTAATAATTTCGCATTCTACTCTCGCTCTTTTTTCTCCAAAAGAATAAAAAAAAATATTACTTTTCGATAAACTCATTAACATAAACAGATACGCGGCTATCATCATAACCTCATAAGGCGATATATTTCCGCGACGTCTGGAAAACAATAATTATTTGCAAAAAGGACCTTGTTTTTAATAATATTCAATTTACTACAGTAAAACCTCGTTAATTTGAAATTGCAACCCAAAAAAGCATTTCGAATTGCGCGGAACCCCGTTTTCGCCAAATGAGATACCGCAGCTGTCAACATAAGCTCATCGGGTGACATTTCCGCGACAAGATATGCGAGTCCCGGTGTGTACACGTCAAATGGCCGCGTCATTGTCCCCGAAACATGAGCGTAGATGTTGATGCGACATGCCGAGCGGAATGTTTCGCGATTTGTCCCCTAGTGAATACATGGCTTTATTGCAAATCGTCAAACGGCCGGCGATCAGGAGCGCAGAACACGCAGAGAGGCGCGCGGCGGCGCAACGCGCGACAGACGAAGGTATTGTAACATCTCACGGAGGGTGCGCATTGTGCATGAATCTCGAGTCTGGTGAAAGCGAGCGGCGTGTTGCCTGCGAGAGCGCGCGGATGAGGTCTGTCTCGGAGGACCCGTCTCGAAAGTTGTCATTCGTTGTATGTTGCATTTTGTAAACGTGATATCAGCGAAGAAAAAAAACACCCGACAAGAGGACAATGCAGCGAGCATATCACACTCCCTTAAAGGGTTTCACCACTTTGACATTTGCATTTTTTTTGGATTATCTTATAGCTCGAAGCTCTAAGAATTATTTGAGTCATTATATTTCAAAAATTCCAAAATTTGGCGGAGTTACAGCAGTTTTCCTTAAAAAAATCGAAGTAAAATAATTACAATACGCAAATGACGCGTCTTATACGCTACAACGTAGATAATTATTATAAGTAAGTGCAGATGCAAGATGCAAAATTTGAACAAAATTGGACCAACAGGTTTTGAAATATCATCTCCAAGAGTCTGAAAAGAGGAGTTTCGAGAAAAACGCAAAAGAATAATGTAATTCGTTTAAAAATTCATTTACCACGCTTGCGTCAAATTGCTATAACTTAGCTAATTTTTAAAAATTTTGAAAGAGTGATGACTCAAATTATTCTTAGAACTTCGGGATGTAAGAAAAATTAAAAATCGATTTTTTGAAAATGTCACCGTAGTTTGACCCCTTAAGAAGATAACTCGTGATGACAAATAGTTAATGCTGTGCATTATTAATAACAAATAACGTTGCAGTAGGTGTGTTAGTAAATAATATTATTATGGACTTTGTGCAAAACATGAAAAATTTCTAATCGTCATAAAAATGTGTTATCTCTGCTGTTTTTGCTGTATAGAATTCTCAGTAATATTAGGTCCTTACATATGAAATTGGCGTTTTGCCGTACTGGCAAATTTGATCTCAAATGTCTTCTCTTTGGTTAGGAATTCCAAATCCAAATTTATACAGCTATTTACTCATGTATTTGTGTTTTGAAAATTATAATTCATTTGTTTTTTCCTCAATTGTTTTTTTCTTTGCGTCACTCAATTTACAAAATGAAAAACTTGAAATATCGCGTTATTTACGAGTACGAGTTCCACCGTGGCACCAGTGCTGCAGAAACGGCTCGAAGGATTAATGATGTGTATGGCGATGGTGCCGCAAAAGAAAACACAGTGCGTTTTTGGTTCCAACGTTTTCGTTCTGGAAATTTCGACCTGCAGAACAAGCCCCGTGGACGGCCGGAGACCAAAGTTGATAATGAAGATGAAGGCTATTGTGGAAGCGGATCCATCGCAAACCACATCCGAGTTAGCTGCAGGCTGCGGTGTTAGTGATAAAACTGTTTTAATCCACTTGAAGCAAATTGGTAAGGTGAAAAAGCTTGAAAGGTGGGTACCTCACGAATTGAGTGAAGCAAATCAACAAACGCGCGTTGACTGCTGCGTTGCATTACTCAACCGGCACAATAATGAAGGGATTTTAAATCGAATCGTTACCTGTGATGAAAAGTGGATCCTGTACAATAATCGGAAGCGCTCATCGCAATGGCTGAACCCTGCCGAACCAGCCAAACCATGCCCCAAGCGAAAATTGACTCCAAAAAAGTTACTTGTGAGCGTTTGGTGGACTAGTGCTGGTGTCTTCACTACAGCTTTCTTAAATCTGGCCAGACGATTACGGCAGATGTCTATTGTCAGCAACTGCAAACCATGATGGTAAAGCTAGCTGCTAAACAACCGAGGCTGGTTAATCGCTCTAGGCCACTGCTGCTTCATGATAACGCTAGACCACACACTGCACAACAGACGGCTACCAAATTAGAGGAGCTTCAATTGGAATGTCTAAGACATCCACCGTACTCTCCGGACCTTGCTCCAACAGATTACCATTTTTTTCGAAATTTGGATAACTTCTTGCAAAGGAAAAAATTCAACTCCGATGGGGCAGTCCAAACCGCCTTCAAAGATTTTATTGATTCCCGTCCGAATGGTTTTTTTAGTAAAGGGATCGATGAACTACCTATGAGATGGCAAAAGTGCATAGATAGCAATGGTACATACTTTGATTAAATAAATATATTATAATAAAAAAAAATCGGCTTTATGTTCCTCCCATACTAAACGCCAATTTCATATGTAAGGACCTAATATATATAATTGGTTCGTCGAATATTGCTACGTGGAAAATATAACCCGCTGCATAATCGCATGAGCTTCGCAAAAAAAACAACATTTTTGTTTGTTAATTGTCAGTCGTTACAAAGATTTCAAAATCAGAGAGCAGATAGACATACGTCGTTTATAATTTTTTTTGTATTAAAAAAACTGAAAATAATTTAAGACCGGAAAAGGGAAGATCTCAGTTAATAAAAAGATGTGCCTTCCTTCTGGTGATTTGATTGACGCGTATTTGAAACATACCTCACGCAAAAACGCCCAATTGATTGGAATCGCGTGTGACTTCAAAATAATATATTATACCGGATCATCTTCAGCAAAATCACATATTCATTTCGTATTTCTGTTCATATTATATGTAAATTGATGAGGCGGACATGTGGCGTGGTACAGCGATGTGATTTTAGTCTCTCGTCTCGGAGATTTGCCGGCCGACGTCGGTATGTTAGTCATTAAGGGGTTGCACCACAATGTGGCATAAAAAAAACACTCAAATTAAAAAAAATACGTAACTGTTGCACATACAAAATTCGTTTTATTACTATTATTATTAACGGCATACAATAGTTAAGATTTTTCATTAATAAATAATTTTGAAAATTTCAAAATGGCGAAGTTGTGTGCTGCACCGCAAAGTTAATTATTTTCTTGTTAAATAATGTGATGTCTCTATGACGAAGACCAAGATGTCTCTATAAAAAAAAACAGATTTTTTTGTAAATAATCAAATCTACTTTAAAATACGCATTAAGAAAACGGCGCACATTACCAAAAAAACCTTACATTACACTGTACATAATTTTATAAGTAAGCTGTGTGTAAAAATAATCGAATTTTAATGTATTTTTTGATGCCTCAGAGTCGTGTAACCCCTTGATGAGTACAGTTTTATATCATTATTACTATTAAGATGTAATAAATTCCCTTTCAATAAATTCATTCCCTATCAATAAAATTCCAAATTGATTTACGACTACTGAACTGGTGAACGGTTGTTGGTGGAAGTGACCACAGCACACCACAACAGTTCGTTCATTCGGAACAGTAAGCAGTTCAAAAAGAACAGTTAATTCATGAACGACCCATCTCTAGTACATAAGCATCAAAGCACTGATTAGTTAACGAATTGTTCATGAAAATTAAAGTAATCGGTTACCTACAGAACATTTCAACTGTAAATAATAAGTGTATTTGAGGCACCAGAATGCGATTATCTACGACTAACATAAAGTAGTAGGAAAACGCTGTTGCTTATAGGTCAACCACAATCAAAAGACCATTCCCTAGCTCTGTCCGGTAAGAAGAAAGCGGGGGAAAGTTACCTGACAAGCCCGTATTACAAGCCTCAATATGTTATTCCAAATAAATATATATTTTTAGTTTAAAAAAAGGTTACTTACTTACTTACTTACTTACTAGAAAAATTTCTTTTGTGTTCATTTTTTGCATCGTAACAACACACATATTTTTTACGCACATTCTTTTGAATGCGGTCTAGCTATACCATAAAATATATGTTATATAGTTATAATGATTATCAAAAATTATTTCGACGCACAAATTTATTTATTAAAAATCATCACAATTTTGATTAGGTTAGGAAACTCGACCTAATTTTTATCAAAGGTTTTTTGTAACTAAATCTTTACATTTGGTGATCAAGCTACTTGTCACCTAATGACAATAATCTATTTTTGAGGCATCTATAACTTCAATAATGCAATAAAGCAAAAAAACAAATATTATTTTTGGTGATCAAAATGCAAATAATTGAACAATATGTTTTTATTTAAATATAAACCCTTTTTTAGTATAAATGCAAAATGTACCTACTCCTCAGAAGAAGAAGAAGAAGAAAAAGAAGAACAGACACGAAAGTAGACAATGCGATGGAGATGAGATCACGTATGTGCGACAAATGCATTTATGATAGAGTAAAGAATGAAGATGTTGGGAAAGAATGTAAAGCTGATTTAATTGAAGTAAATAGAATCAAAAGAGGATCACCAGTGTTGACGATTCGTAAGTAAGTACCCTTCATAACGATAAATTGTATGTCTTTAGTATTGCGGATAGTAAAAAAACCAATTACTTATGAGACAACCTCACATTACATCACCTACAATGTTTGAAATATATTCGAGACTTGGTAGTATTGGTTAGAGCATGCTGCACAGTGCACACTGCACAAGATTGACATTTGCTTGACATTTCCTGAACGCAGCCGTCGTATTTTTAAAACAGGGTCTTCAAAAAATAATTGGTCCCAGCTGTTGAACGCAGTCAGGGTAACCAACAACCGTGTGTACTTTGATTAGTCCAATTACAGGCGAGACTTGAGATGTGAAGATGAAACATCAAGAATGGTTAAAGCAAAAATATGCGACTTTGGTGCTGTGATGGATGGGATGAACAAATCGTTCGTATTTGAAATAAATGATTAAGAACATTCCTATAAAGTGTCCGTAGAGTTCTGCGGGAATACCTAGCGAAGGAATAATGTATCGACTCTCAGAAGACTAAAGCAATACACTAATCTATCAGAAAATATAAAAGACAGCAATATCAATGTCTTCAAGAAGGAATGTAGACGTCACTACAAAAAAAAAATTATATAAAAGTAAATATATGCAGTGTTAACACAAGTTAATTTGTTTAATGGAAACAAATTGTACTTACTTAACATCACGCCGTTTCCTCGCGGGGAAAAGCAGAGGATGGAGCGCCACGCTCTTCTGTCCTCGCACACAACTTTCACCTCGTCCACGTGCATACATCTTCGCATGCAAGTTCGTCGATTGTTGAGGCTCCTAACAGGACCATCCTCCAGTATTTGGTTAACCTGGCCGTAACAAATCTTCCGCGGCTGGCCTCTCGTTCTGGCGACGTCATATTCTTCATACCATTTTTGTTGTTCATACTTCATACATTAAGTTGGAACATAACCGAAACGACGAGTTGTTGAGCAGGGTGGGCGAAAAGAAGCGGCTCCTGAACGGAATCGCCCAGCAACGAGCAATTTGGATAGATCATAATATAAGTCATCCGGGCCATTTTACCATCATCGAGGAAAATGTTGAAAGCAACAATCGTAGAGGCCGCCCAAGATTATTAGACGAGACCAGATTAACGGAGATGTGCGCTGTAGCACCTACTAAGAAATGAAGAGGCTGGCAAGTGACAGAGGAGGAGAAAGCGAGCGCTTGTTGCGGACCAATCCTAGGATTGCGACCCAAAAAAAAAAATTGGCAACTGGGCCGTTTTAAAATACAGTGGTCACTTCTCTGTAAAACTCCCTATTGCGAAAAACACTATAACATAAAATTGAGCCCGACTTGTTTGGTTTTCCATAAGAACCCATTAATTCACTCTCTGTAACGAAATGGCTCATTCTTTATAGCGAAAAAATTGGTGCACTCACGCCGAAAAGGGAACATCTAGTAAGTCCGTTTCATTGGAATTTTCTTACTAACAGACACGCGGAATACTTACTACAGGCATGCGATGTCGGCAGGAACATCATCCACGGCTTGCTGGAGAAGGTGTGGCTGAAGTTGACTACGGGACTAATGCTATCTTGAAAGCAGATGAGACCGGATTTTTTCTTAAAAGGATACCAAACAAGATTCTCTAATTTAAAAACCAGTAGTGCGTGGATGGCAAACACTTGAAAAATAACTAATGTCTATCGGAGAGTCAAAAAATCCATGAAGTTTCAACTTTTTGGCTTACAAGATTTATCTCGACTTTAAGAACCACACCACCTAGATGGCGTATAGGTACATAATATGTAATAATAAAACCTATATGAAAAAAAATAAATATATATTTTGAATGCTGTCACCGAGGATTACTAATATTCTAGATTTTATGTATCTATCTCTTCCAAAATCATGTTTTCTGTAAATGCATAAGCTATGTTTTCTATAAAATCTCGAATTCAGTACATTACTCGTAATCCTCGATGACTGCATTAAATATTTTTTTGGATATTGCTGCCTTTGCTTTTATACCCTACGTACATGATTTTGAATATATAATTTATAGCCATATTTAAATTGTGGTACTGTTGTTCCAGATATTATGATTTAACAAAAATTGGAAATAATATTTCCTGGCGTATCCTAGTGTAATGCAAGTATTCGGATGAATTTCATTACACATAATAAAAGTATATTGCTCCCAAAATTCCGTAAAATCAATTGTAGATTTTCTCATTAGCGACATCTGTGGGGATTTAGGGGAATGAAAATGGCTTTGTACAGGCCGCATGGAAAAGGCGCTTACAACTCATATATGAAAGCTTCACGCAATTTGAACATATATACAACTTCCAAAAAATGAATAAGCATGGTATATTCTATCATGGGTGGAAATGGCGAATGTTACAATTGTGTAAAGTGATCACTTAAGCCAACCTAAAGACAGGTCATAAGTCCTGTTACACCCAAATGACTTCTATACCTACTTTCCCATAATTAATACAGTTTCGTCTCTGTGAGATATCTATAATATACACTAATTAATTCCTATAACTAACAAATATTATTGTTCTTGTGGTAGTCGGGCCTCGTGATCTAGGATCCCCTCGCCATTCTGAGTTAATTGTTGTTGCTGCGTCTCTCATGAGCTTTACGATGGGAAAATAGCCCTATTCGAGAGGCGCACTCTCTCCCGCATATTTCACCTAGGAAGGAGTCAGGTTGCGTTGGTCGGTCCCGTTGACGCATGGTTGCGGCTCGCTCCTCATTTTTTAATCGCCTGGCCGCCGCAACACCATCAATCACCCCGAGAGCAAACTCTCCTCCAGCTCACACGATCTTGTGCCTATAGATAGAGATATGGCAATCTTGCATTATCATAAATACATTACCATGAATATCAGACAGTTGATTTGTCATTCCCAGATACAAACCGGCATTTTTCGGTTTTTGGCGGTGTTGTTCTAGGAGTGCGCTGTGTATTTTAGAGTAGGTAATATTAGCATTTATGAGTTTAACATCGAATTTATTAAATATATCGTCAGTCAGTGTTTTGAATATATCTTTTATATGGATTTTTTTTATATATATCCGATATACATCACAATTGGCTATATATCCAAACTTTTTTCTCCTTCTTTGCATTTTTTTTGCATATATCGGATTTTTTTATATGTATCCGATATACACAAAAATTGGATATATCCAAACTTTTTTTCTCCTTTTTTGCACACGTTGATTGATACAATCGACATAAATAGGAAATTTATTTTGTACATGAAGTATTATTAATTAAATAAATTAATTACATACTGAAAATTATTATATATAAGTTATAAAAGTTGTTCTTTCTAATGTAGTGTTATGAGTATTTGTTTCTTTGTGTGAAATAAGAAATGGATTATATGAAACAAAATTAACTAAAAAACAACCGTAGCATTTTTAAAAATACAACTGGCGCCATCTAATAACGACCGCAAATATTAAAAAAAACAATCTGCAGCATTTTTTAAATACAGCTAGCGCCATCTATTAACGACCGCAGAAAGTTTTTTGGATATATATCAAAGATAAAAATCAAGCCATAAATATCGTGATATATATCATGATGATATATATATATATATCCTCGAACCCTGGTTATAACTGGATTTAGTGCACTCATAGTTGCTCATCCCCACGTGATTATGCCGTGTTGTATGTTTTATTATTTATTATGCAAATCGTTGATCCGGCAACGTGGCAACGGGAACATGTTTTGAAAAGCTGATACATAAATAAATGGCGACGGGCTGCTGCGGATGTTTGCGGACGAATACTTGCGGAGTAGCTGAAGCGTGAGCCGGGAAATGCACGTAATGATGGTTCCTGCGCGGCCGCGAGAACAATCGTCCCACGGTCCCCCGAGAGATGGCGGAGAGAACGATTACTTTCATTTTAATTCCCGCGGAACAACGCAGCGAGCACGCCGCCAGACGTCAACCGCCACCATCTGACAGAACATACACTGCCGGTCATGTATACGGAGACGAAACGAAGGCGCATTTATTTTAAAGTACGGGACCACGTGTGCAATAATACCACTGTCATCACACGTAGGCAGTCGATGTTTAGGACGTACATTAGAAATAATATTTCAATCTCAAAGCGCGTTAAGTAATTTAAGCGTTGTAAAATTAGTATTTAACACATCCACCAGTAAGTGTAATATACAAATAATAAGTAATATACAAACTAAATACCAATAAAACCGAATAATCATTTTTATTATAACTTCTTCAATAACAGCAAAATAACTTTAATAACTTTGTAGTAACATTATTTATATTTATAAAAATAAAACACTTTGTATAAAACCACAATTTATTGAATTGTCAACATATTTCGGGGCCAATTGTATACTTTTATCCTGATGAATGGGTCATGGTATGTATATGTATAGGGTCGAGTATGCAACGCAAGTATGGAACCCCCAGTATATGATCTATGTAAATCGCTTGGAACAAATTTAAAAAAAATTTATTCGCTTTCTCAACTTTAAATTCAATTGCGTTTCTGACGATTATGACAGTTCATGCAAAAAATATCACATCCTACCTTTATACAGACGTCGGGAAATAGGTGATTTGATGTACCTACTAAAAATTGTATCAGGCAACGTCGACTGTCCTGAACTATTAAATAGACTAAAATTCCATGTTCCCTGTAGATCTCGTAGACACAACCCAGTCTTTCACATTGATTTTACCTCATCCAACTATCGTCGGAATTCATATTTCTTGAGGGTATGCGATGCATTCAATAAACTGATAAGATTATTGGATATTGATCTGTTCGAGTGCAGCCAC
The DNA here is from genome assembly GCA_016648135.1 of Agrypnia vestita. Classification (NCBI taxonomy): domain Eukaryota; kingdom Metazoa; phylum Arthropoda; class Insecta; order Trichoptera; family Phryganeidae; genus Agrypnia; species Agrypnia vestita. The sequence goes on from JADDOH010010769.1 coordinate 79,761, forward strand.
ACAAGATTAAGAAAAATTTTGAGTGCTGAATTTTTTTCCACGTAATAATTAAGTTTATTTTTCTTTTGTTTAAATTTTTTATTCTTTCTTTCTATATAATTAATATGCCTTAGTATATCATAAATATTTATCATTACTGACATATTTCTGTTTGTTTAAATTTTTTTATTCTTTCTTTCTATATAATTAATATGCCTTAGTATATCATAAATATTTATCATTACTGACATATTTCTGTTTGTTTAAATTTTTTATTCTTTCTTTCTATATAATTAATATGCCTTAGTATATCATAAATATTTATCATTACTGACATATTTTTGTTTGTTTAAATTTTTTATTCTTTCTTTCTATATAATTAATATGCCTTAGTATATCATAAATATTTATCATTACTGACATATTTCTGTTTGTTTAATTTTTTTTTATTCTTTCTTTCTATATAATTAATATGCCTTAGTATATCATAAATGTTTATCATTACTGACATATTTCTGTTTGCTTAAATTTTTTTTTCTTTCTTTCTATCTAATTAATATATTTCTAAATGTGGAGACCTGTAATTGGCCATCTATATTGTATCAATGTTTTCTATGCTTTTTTTTGTGCTGTTGGTCTTCCATAAACATTAAATAAATAAATAAATAAATAAATAAATAACCCCCTACAATAATAGTATCAACATATAATCAGTGGTTCCCGAACGGAATGTCACGAAGCATTGGGGATGTGTGTAGCAATATATTATTTTGTATAGTAAAAATCAAGCTATTGAATACAAAATATTCTGCTTAATCAAATAATAATAAATTATTTACCTCCAAAATCAACAGATAATAACATGCACCTTAAAACTATTAATGTTTATAATTTATATAAATTAACTTGTAAACACCACTTATTTATATAAATTATAATTATGTCACCACAAAATAAATTTGCTATATTTGAAGAAGTTATTAATCTTTATGTAATATTTCTTGCGTCATGCGATTTTAAAAAGATATCTCTATATTTAGTAGATTTTTCAAAAGAATTTCTGAAAAATAACCTAACCTAACCCAACCTAGTTTCTCCAGGGTATGCGTGGATAGAATAGTATGGTTTAGAGACTAGAAGGAATCTATATTATGATTACGCTTAAAATGCATCGAGTAATGATTTGTTTTTTTACACGTTTTTAAACTTACTTTTCAATCAATTTGATTTCATTTTAGAAATCAAGACACTGAGCTATACTAATGTCCCGGACGTCATATCCTGGTAACACCTAGAGTAGTAAGATGGCCGATGCGCGACTGAGTCTGGCCCGCGGTCGAAGTGGACCAACTATTCCGTGGCCTGCCTCGATTTAGTCAACCACATTTTTGGTAGTCTCTTGTATAAGTAGTGTAGTAAATAACCTATTAAATAAGAAAAACGAAATATATCTACGAATAAACATTGAGATAGATGTAAATGCAAACAGTCTTATTATTTTACCGTATTATTCATCAATCATTTCTCTCATACGAATCTGCTTAAAGTGGTCAATCGAAAATCCCATAAGAGGAGATGGATTACTTCAGCCATATTGGCAAATATCACCACCACATATGATTAACCAGTTGTCTATAAATAAAGCATCTCAAATGTATGTATTATCACGAGACGTGACCTTGTAATTACTCAAAAGTAACTGGACATAAATTAAATCGAAGCACTGATATAATTTGCACACTTATTATTATACTGTTTCTATAGTCGTACTAATCTACGACATTTTATTTTTATTTCGGTAAGTACTCCCAAATATTTCACTCGGTTATTACCACTGGCCACCCTGGTTTATCGCTCCGTTGCTAATGTCGCGCCAGTTAAAACGTCAAAACAATAGGTACCCTCGCCGCGCGTGTGCTAGCTAGCCTTTATATAAACGACAACGTTTTCTAGATCTTTCGAGGTCCTACGACAATCACCTAGACAATACGATATTCATGTTGTTCATTTTAAAATCATCTAGTATCTTCAGATTTTAGTGTAAAATCGTCGATTACGTGTAATTCTTTCCGATTATTACATATCTCGTTCCAGTATTATAAAAAAAATTATTTTAAAATGTAATAACTTTTTTTATACTTAGCTTACAAACAATCTGATTTCAGTTTTGAAATCAGGCCACTCACCTACACGGATGTACTTTCCCTTAAAAAAATAGTCAAGTTATGTTTTGCAGATCAGACCTACAACGTTACAATATTTAACCAAAATATTAAAAAAACTATATGTAACCTGTAAAAAAAAAACGGAACATTGGTTTGCGTCTTTGTTAAGCGCTAGTACATATTTATAGTATATTTTTGTCGGTCCACGCTAGACCGGGGTTCTAGCCCCATCGCCGGCATTTTTGGTGTTTTTAGCCGTGAGTTCGAACGTAATAACGGACGTTACACAAAGTTACGGACGGATAGACGGACAGACACCAAAATTATTATGTTTGATTTAGATTTGGTAAGGTCAAAGATCCAATCCGAAGAATGATAGAGTAAGTATAATGTAGGAAATAAATTAGACTACTATGTCGCATTGTAAATACACTGATACATATTGCCTACGCACACGCCCTCTGTCTTATTTAAAATTTAAATATTACAACCAATAAATGTTATTGAATTTCTTTAATAAATATTATGTATCATTAAAATATACCGATAAAAATCTTATAAAAATAAAGTAGGTTATCGATTCGTAAAAAAGGTCCTGTTTATTTGTTAGGTTGTAATGTATATCCGGCTGTGTTTTCTTTAATTTTCTACGGTAGGTACCAAACGTGGTGCGTCGCGCCCCACCACGAATTAATTAATTAATTAATTTAACATGTTTCGGTTGAACGGATATATTTCTTTGATAATTAGCGTTTTCTTAAAGATTGCTCAGGGGGAAACGTGTTTTGTGAAATATAACGATAATACACAAAACCACTAATTGCCAATAATAATATATTAAATTAAATAAATGTGAGTTAGCAAATTTACGAAATTGTAAACTTAGCGAGTACTTAATACCTAATTATAATACGCTTTTAAGATTAATTGTCTAACTATAAAACCTGTCAGATATAAACATAGTAGTATAGTGTTGATCCTGACGAAGAGACGGGTACGTCTCGAAACCGGTAGACCTTAAATTTGGTAGTGGTTTTTACTTATTTAACAAATACTCTGTTATAATGTCTAACCACAAATTTAATGCTTTAAATATTAAAAATATTAATAACTCTGTTACAACAGGAATGTAATTTTTATTATTTATTAAATATAATTAAAACCACATTTCTTTACACTTTCTGAAATTTTTGAGATGGTTTTGTTATAAGAATGTATCATCAAACTTATAGTATTCAACAAAACAAAAATTAACATTTTTAAATACCACTACGTCACGAAAATGGATAGGGACAGTTTAACTACAACAAAAAAGATAATGACCCATTTAGAGACTACTTCGAGTGCAGTCTATAGAATTATGCTAGTATTAAAATTATTTTTTTCATTCATCTATAACGTTCGTTTATTTATAAGTCGCTCAAGTAGTTGAATAATATGATATGTTTACGTTTTTTAAAGTTCAAAATATAATCAATTGTGTCTTCCTACCGTCGTTTTACTATTATGGAAGTTACCACTGTATACTTATAAAGATTAATAAGAATTATAAGTGCTAGCTAGATGTCTCTATCTTTCTACATTGTTGTAAGTTAATTCATAGTTTATTTTTAATATATATTTTTATTATTATTTATTAATTATAGGGCTTTTACAATAGATAGGTAAGTGTACATTAACAAAATATATAGATAGTTTAAAAATAAAAAAAACAATAAAGTGTAAACATAATAATGACATGAAGAGAAAAGAAAATACTTATAATATTGATACAAATATATAACGATAAATATAATATAAGGTAAAAAGCAAGTATATAAAAAGCAGAAGCACAAGAAAAATAGAAATTTAAAAACAAAAAAATTACTTATGTAGAGTGAAAAAATATAGCACAAGCATTGAAAGTAATATTATAATAAAAAATATACATACAAATACAAATCACTTATTTAAGTTTAAGTTATATAATTTACATTATTTCCATGCAACTAGCGCGACCGACTATCGGCTATGCGCCAAGCCACTACTCCTCGGCTGCCCCGAATTGGACGACATCGTTACACTCCGAGCTCCGTGTAAGCATTCCACCGCGCATTATTATTACCCTGTATTATTAGTCTTCTTCTTCCATAGCGGCCTCGTGGGACTTGAAAGTTCATAACAGCTGTCACATCACAACAGCGCGCCATCTATCCCTTGACATCGTCTTTGTGGTCCAACCTGCTGCACTCGCGTACCTCTTGAAGGGCTGTCTCGACATTATCTTCGCATCTCCATCTTGACTTTCCCCTCTGTCTTGATCCTATTGGCTTGTGTATGAAGACTTTGCGATTATTGCGGGACTCATAACTGTTCCCGAAGTTCCCGTGTTTCCGAAGTTCCGTCGACCACAGTCAAAAGACCATTCCCTAGCTTTGTCCGGTAAGAAGAAAGCGGGGGAAAGTTGCCTGGCAAGCCCGTATTACAATCTCAATATGATATTCCAAATAAACATATATTTTTTAGTTTATAAAAGGTTACTTACTTACTAGAAAAACTTATTTTGTGTTCATTATTTGCATCGTAATAATATGCATATTATTTGCGTACATTCTTTTGAAAGCGGTCTAGCTATAGTTGTATAACTTATTTAATATAATTAATGAAAATATACTTTGTTTTCAGTACTTATTTATTGAAAATATCAACATGTTTCGGGGTCAATGGACCTATCGTCAGGATACAATGTGTAATAAAAAATCAAAAATCTAAGTAATAATTAAAATGAGACTAATATTGTCACGGGATCGTGGCTGTGGGAGGCCAATCAAAAACTTAAAACTCGTTAAAGTTTTATTATTCACCAAAGTCACTGAACACGAAAAGATATAAAATATCTACCTGTTTGTCCGATTTTTCAGTGCAAGCAAATTACGAATTAGTGTTCCAGTCGCTTTTTGCTTGTGTTCCAGTTGTTTTTTGAGTAGCTTGTTGGTGTAGTGGTCACGATGCTCGCCTAGTGATGTGATGGTCGGTGGTTCGGGCCCCATTCCGGGACACCACCAAGTTAATCCTATTTACAGAGCACAGGCTTTTGGCTAAGTTTGAAAATAGTAGGAATATTGATGCTTTAAGTTTGTGTCCATTGTATATGTTTATAAATAAAAGAGGATGAATATTGATTTATAGTATTTTATGTGGATTTTGATGCCGCGAATCAATGACAATTCATAACTAGCTTAATTTCCAAACAATGGCGATCGTCCGGCAAAGTGAGAAAATTTCACCAATTTTTCTCATAACTTTTCTTCCTTTTTTGTATAGAAATATGTCATTTAAAATTTATTCATCAGGTTGCATATATTTTAAATATGGAAATGTTTTTTAAATGACAAAAACTAAATTATTTAATCGATGTATAGTTTACCAAACAAACGATGTTTTTAAAATGAAGAAAATTGCTGAACTTTGTGGGTTTTTTATAACTGAATGGTCTTATAATAATATTATTTATTTATTTATTGTATTTTGGGGAAAATTAACAGCAAATCAACATCTTAACAAATATAAAATAATGGTCTTAAAATTATGCCAATTACAAATTTTCCACTATATACAGTAATTTAATTTAACAGCGAGTGGAGAGGGTGGAGGGCAATGTGGTACTAGAGTAGAAGGGAAGGTATATTGTACGAATTAGTTTGGGTGCGGTCGTGTGGATATTGTTTGTTTTATGTTTCTTATCGATGAGTTAAAAATGTCAGTGTGATGATAGTTTGTGTTAAATGAATTTGTGGATCTGTACATAAAGGAGTTTTGTTTTGAGTTGGTCTTACAAAAGGAGAGATGAAAAGTAGGTGAATGTCTGTTATTTCGATTTGGATGTGGTAAGATATTCGTTGAAGAAGTTCCGGACTATCAACTAGATTGTGTGTTATTTTGAATAACATCACCGCGTCAGCTATGTTTCTCCGACGAGTTAGGGTCTGCATGTTAAAAAACTTCGCAGAGTCTTCATTGCTTAAATGAGATCTAAATGAACGGAGGTCTAGGAATCTGTTTTGGACGCTTTCAATTCTATTTTCGTGTACTGCATAACCTGGATTCGAAACCTCAGATGCATATTCTAAAATACTACGAACGTATGAGAAATAAAGTGTCTTGAGGGTACTGAGAAATTTGAAATGTTTACATGTGCGTATGACAAAACCAAGCATAGATGATGCGTTGGTGACTATGTAATCGATCTGTTTGTTAAAATTTAATTTACTGTCAAGTATCACCCCAAGGTTTTTGCTTTCGGATAAAAAGTTATCGATTATAAAACCACACAAAAAGTAAAATATAAAAAAAAACGTATTTTTAAAATGTAAATTAACAACAAAGTAACGGATTTTGAAATTATTTTTATATGTTTAGGATAATCGTTGATTTTGTAATATTATTGAAAAAAAAAGACATCTCACGAGGCCATTCAGTCATATAAAGCCCACAAAGTGGAGCAATTTTCTTCATTTTTAAAACATCGTATGTTTGGTAATTTATAAATCGATTAAATAATTTAGTTTTTGTCAGTTTAACAACAATTCCGTATTTAAAATATATGGAACCTGATGAATAAATTTTAAAATGGTATATTTCCAAAAAAATGTATACTGCATATACCTACCCATGTGATAAGAAATAAGAGAAGATAATGAGAAAAAAATGTGAAATTTTCTCTCTTTGTAAAAACATAAATTATGCTATTTTACATGAAATCAAAAAGTTTTTAAATCTTCAACGTGATTTTCTCATTCTTCTAGAACATCAATTTTATTACCCTGATCCCTTAATCTCCCTTCACGTAGGTGGCTTAGACAACTTAAGGAGACATCGTATCTGGTGTTGTTGGAAAGTTAACGCTGCTTAGGAATAATTCTCCACCCTTGTTCTGGTGATGGAATTACCTCGTGATTTTGGATCACAATGGACATATTATAAACGTATCACCAAATTTTATAAGAAGCGTCATATATCAGCGAGAATATTCATTTACCAGTAGTGGCCTTTTTAGAAAAATGTAAAACTGTTTATACAGGGCGTAACAGAGCTAGTCCAAAAAATTTTCCAGGTAGATTCCTGCTTTAATTGTAAGTCGAAAATGTTCATGAAATCATAACCAAATATTGAAATAGTTATGGAGATATACGACATCAAAGTTTCCATTTTCAGACTTCTTTTTTTTGTAAGACGTTGATGTATCATTACAGAAACATATATCGAATACGAAAGACTTACTCTCTTTAGTTCAAGTCATATAAAATCCTTTTATATTTTGGACAATTTAATAAACCAAAATATATGACCAAAAAAATTTGTGATTTTTCTTTTATCCCCTCCATTTCCACAAACCACTCCGATATGCTCATTTAAACAGAAAAAATACTCAAAGGTATTGCGTAATCGGCTTAGAAATATATACCTCTGAAGACCTGATCCACAGATTACTGAAAGGATTCTGTATTCATTATTCAACAGAGCGGAGACGAAGTACAAGACGACCGGATCGAATGTTTATGGAATAGATTGGTATATAGGGAAATCTCACTGCAAGAATATATTTAAGTTCATTGTCTATTCACTCGAGATAATGTGGAGATGAAAATTCCGTGAGATGGCTCTTTGTTTCTTTGGTAAACCTAGTTTAATGAAAGACACCAACTAACTAGTGGAGCACTACAGTATTCTGTCCCGACATACCACTCTTGTTTTATCCACATTCGTACGTCGTCGCATGCATGCAAGTCGATTATCAAAGCCGCTTAGAGGAGTGTCTATAGAAAGGAATAACTATGAGTGCACTCAATCCAGTAATTGCAACTCTGAAAACTGTTAAAAAAGTTATCCTCAAAATACAAATTTTAAATAGGATTGATAATATATTCAACTAATTCGACGTTTTTGATATTACACAAATATATATCAAACAAACTTAATTTAAAAATCACAAGAACACACGTGCACTACATATGGGCAAAATATTTTCAACTACAGTGGACCCAAACTCTTTAACTACATGCAAAAAAATTAATATAATGCAATAATAAATTCCAAAATTTTTTTAATATTTTATAAAATCATGGATTAAGAATATGGGAAGACAAAATTGTTGCTCGCACTCAAAAAAATTAATCACTAATAATGACTAATTTCTGTACCTCTTCTTTTCTGTCTTTTTTTTCAATATATTTTTTACAGTAATTTTTATATACTTTTTTTTTGTATATACAACTAACACCACTAAAAAGAAATAACTTAAAACTAGACACGATTAATTAATATTGAATTGTACAACTATTTTGTAAGCTATGCCTGCCTCAACACAGATTATTCTAGTGTGACACGTATGTATAGTGCAACCCAAATTGAATACTATATGTGATTAAGAAATAAGTAAATAGTTAAATCTTCCAGTAGGTATCTGGCTAACTTTCTGGAGCTCGCCTCATATATCTTTATTACCATTCTTTTTTTATTCGTTTTCTCAACATAACTAAACCTAAGCGACCCTTTTTAAATTGTTCATTTTGCTTAGATCATTTTTACATTCTTTCGTAATTTGTTAGTTATTTACTCTTTCATAAATGGACTTGCCATTCAATTTATCCATTATTGTATCCATTATTCAAAATATGCCAAGAAGAACATCTGCAGGAGGAGATTCGTACACTGAGCGACGCGCTAGAAAGCAATGGATACCAAAGACGGCAGATACGGTACATCATAAGAGCCAAATCTAACAGCGCTGAGAAAAACACAGAAGCTGAGATCAAAGGGATTGCTTTCTTGCCTTATATCCATAATGTAACAGACAGGATTGCCAAAGCGCTCAAGAAACGGAAGATTAAGACAGTGTTCGGCACAAACAACAAGGTAAAGAACCTCTTGAGACAAGCGAAGATTCGAGATCCCCTTGAGACTGACTGTGTTTCTAGGCTCGACTGTCAAAATTGCGACAAAGTGTATTTGGGACAAACAGCACGCACGATTTCAAAGAGGATTGATGAGCATAAAAGAGCATGCAAACTCGGTCACCCGGAAAAATCGGCATTGGCTCAGCACTTTCTGGATAGGGGTCACCATTTTTCATTTGAGCCGAAAATCTTAGGAAAGCCCAAAAGTCACCACACGCGCCTGGTCAAAGAAGCAATAGAAATATACAAGCACCCGGTAAACATCAATAGAAATGACGATCTTAAGTGAAAAACATCGTGGTATCCAGCGCTGCAGGATAAATCGAATCGACGATCGGCACAGTCCGACATCCGTTAGTAGATACACAACACACTACATAAAGACACACACACCCAATTTTTCAGAAGTATTTAAAATAAATAGCATATAAACTTAATTATTAGCATATTTTGCATATTTTTGGGGATTCAACAAATTCATTTTAATGTTTCAGTTTACGTGCTTAAAAAGGAATATTTGCCAAATTGACCCATTATACTAAATAAATAAATTATATGTATGCCGTAATTATCTATGAAAAATAGTCCAGCCTCTTGAAATTCTGAACTTTTATGTTTTGTATTCATTATTTCCTTTGAAATCATTAAATCCTGTCTCACAGAGACGAAGCTATTTATATGGGAAAGCATGTATTGATGTCTTTATTGGGCGTCACAAAAATTACGTCTTGTCGTAAGGATTAGGTGATAACTTTTTTGTTTAAAGTGATCACTTAAACCAGCCTTAAGGATTTCGTTTGTAAGCCCTGTCGACACCAAATTAAATAGTCACGTGATGGCAAGTAGAAGCAAAAAGAATTGCACGTATTCAAGGAATTTACAGCACTCTTTAACTTTTTAAAAGTAAATTGAAAATCCCAACTAAGGTTAAGATTCTGGAACCATCGAGACACGACATTACCTATAAAAAAGTTCGACCGGCTACCGCGCGGTTAGTATGTGTTGTGACATTCCTGCGATTACACAGATAAAAGCGAAACCATGCGGTGGCTCAGTACCTACTTGCGGGCGGAATATTCTTGACAGATTATGATCGATGCGATAGTAACAGCGTAATAAAAAGTGTTCAAAAGACGAGTGACGTGAATTATTGCGAACCTGAATGAAATAAACTAGTGGCAATTTGCGCAAATTTAATAACTGTGCTCTAATAATAACCGTTGGATACTTATCCAACGTCATCAGGAGGACGACCTTTACCCGCGGAGGTGGAGGTCGGACTGACTGACGACGGACGGACCAATACATCGGCAATCTGCGAACATGCATCCAAAGGGAATCTCTGTCACTTCATTAGATTTGACAAGGCAAAAATCTTATCAACAGAACCGTACCTTATACCCAGATTAGTGAAGGAATCCATTGAAATATACAAACATCCCAATTCAACAGAGATGACAGTTACAAACTATCAAGTATTTGGCGCCCTGTTCTAACGATACTGATTCAACCCTTGAGAGAAGTCTCAGTAAAATCCGCCGACGTAACTAGTACATATTGCACACTGGCGACCTCTATTGCAGAAGAAGAGAACACTCCACAACAAATGCATAGAATTTACGCCCTAGAAAGGAGCGCCTTTAATCAGTCCGACCTCCACCTCAGCGGGTAAAGGTCGTCCTCCTGATGACGTTGGATAAGTGTCCAACAAACGACGAGATGCGCTTCTCGGTAATACATACGGTGCGTATATTGTATCCAAAATTACAGTTAAATATGTCTAACGACCGTAATAACAACCTTAACTCTTTAATAGTGTTTTTAATGTTAACTTAAGTATATTTTGATTTCGGTAATTCAAAGGACCCTTGGCTATACACTCCACTTTACGGCCGCAGAGCCGACACTTTGACTCGCTTGTAATAGTCGGGCGTCAAGCCGTCGAGAATGTCACTTAACCGTGCCGGGATTATTTTACCGAGGGGTGGAGGGGGTTGCAGGGGTTGCAGGGCGCCAACTTCAGGCTGTTTACTTTGGTAAGTTTGCCTAACGTGCAAGTCACAACGTTCGGCGGCCGCACACGGCCTATCGCCATAGGCGTTAGCCCGAATCGCAACCCGAGCGCCTGTCAAAACAATTCGATTGTATTTTTTGAAAACGAGAAAACTCTTTGCGGCTAGACATTATTTAAAAATTTAAAAATAAAATAAAATATTTAGTTTTAAACCACATATAATTTCGACGCATAAATTCATTTATAGCGTTTCTCCAACTATCAATAATTGTTATAATAGCACCCCATTGGCGTACAATACTTTTTATAAATATTTTATCTATATTATTTACTTACTTACCATCACGCCGTTTCCCCGTGAGGGTAGGCAGAGAGGATAGAGCGCCACACTCTTCTATCCTAACATACAATTCTCGCCTCATCCACATTCATACATCTTCACATGCATGTTGTTGAGGCTTCTAACGGGACCATCTTCCACTATCTGGTTAATCCGGTCTTGCCACGTCTTCCGCGGTTGCCCTCTCTTTCTGGCGCCGTCAATACTTGCATTATATATCTTTCTTACCATTCTTTCCTCATTCATTCGCTCAACATGCATAAACCACCTGAGCGACCCTGTTTTAACTCTATGAATTGTGCTAAGATCGGCTTTACATTCCTTCCTAATATCTTCATTCTTTACTCTATCATAAATAGATTTGCCACACATTCGTCTAAGGGATCTCATCTCCACTGCGTTCTTCTTCTGCCAGCTCCAGACTTCACTTTCATACATTATGTGGGGTATAAAATCAGAAGCAGCAATATCCAAAAAAATTGAATGCAGTCATTCCATATATCAGTTTCGGTACCAGAACTACATTTTCTATATTAACCACGACTTGCTCCCTAAGAGATAAGAGACAAAGCCAGCATTTTATACCAGTAACAATTAAGGAAAATTATAGTATAATAAGTAGAAAAAAATAGTAGCATTAAAGACAAAAAACAAAAATTTAACCATTCTGTTTAACCAATTTATAAACTCAGCTGTAATGATTGTCTGGCTTTCTACATTGGTAAAACGTCGAGAAACGTAAATATTACAATAAAAGAATACATTAAATGCCTAACAAATATAGTGTTTTCTGAATTTGCCGAACATCTTATCAATTTTGATCACACATTTGATAATAATACAGGGCCACAAATTCTACACAAGAATGGAATAGGTTTGCTGCGACAAACAATCTGGAAGCTATCAATAATAATAGCCAAATAATAAATAAATAAATTTATCTAATAGTCCGATTTTAAAGTTGTTCACTCTCACTTCGCTTAATCCCTTCCCTTTCCTCCCACCCACCTAGTTGATATTCCTCCCTAATTTTATTTATTATTTATTTATTTATATTTATTTGGAAAACCAACAGCTTACAATAATTAAGAAAAAACAAGGAATGTGAAACATAAATAAATCCAATTACAGGTTTTCACTGGTAGTTACAAAATATCCTATTTACGTGTGTACATATATATAGATATAGTATGTTGATGAAACTGTATGTAATTAATTTAGTGGAAAATAATAACATTTTTTTTTTGAAAAATGTATCGGAAAGCAAGCGTCGTACATTAGTAGAGTTATTTTGAAATAAATCTAAATTATACTTTTTTGTGAGTGTATTAAATTTGTTGCAAGTTCGCAACAAGTATGCGTTTTGCCTGTAGTTAGTAGAAACAAGAGGAGTAAAAAGAATATTATGTTAATATCTGTACTTAGATCAGTCTATATTATATTCTACATTATCCTGATGAAGGCTGAGACCAACCGAAACTAGTTGACGAATATATATAGTAATAAGTGTTTTAAAACTAACTTTTTTATTTTATTTTTAAATTATAATAATTCACACTGTCGTCACTAAAAACAATGTCGTCATTTCTACGTCAAAAAAATGGGTGCATGTTATGTAGTGCGCATAACTTACAAAATAAATAAATTCAATTTTTGGAATGAGTTCCAGATTAACAAGCTTTTACACAAAACGTAATACCTCTTTTTTATGATAAATAAAACATTTAAAATAATATTCAGAAAAAATAAATAAATATCAGAAATGAATAAATACAAAATCAATAAGTTTTTACATAATACACAAGACACTTTTTATAAATAAATAACACATAAATAATAAAAATGTCTTAGTGATAAATAAATTGTAAATAATATAATAATATATTATTATGTTATTGATATTTAATTTTTGCTATTTTTTAATCAAATCAATCCTTTAAACTCAATTTCCTATCATATTCTTGAAATATAATTTTAAATTTAGTAAGACAACATTACAAGCGCTTCTATATTCATCAAACCAAAACAATAATGTCTAAACTCTACCCTCAACAATGTAGAAACTATAATAAATTATCATTCCTGTTTCTTCACTTCTTCCGAGTGCCCGGTACTCCTACCCTCTGTATCTGGCTTTATAAGCCCTCTCGTATATATCCATTGTTCGCCATTGTAAGCTGTTTGAAGACTCCATTCAAGTACTTCCAATTGGCTCGAAGGTCGAGCCCAGGGTCCCGTCATATTAATCGTATAATTCGGATTATGATAGGCGTTCCATTCAAGGTAAAAAGGGAAAAAATGATCAAAGAAATCTCCAAAGAAAGATCGCTCTAACCTTTTTCATATTTCGAGAATTTCTTTTTTGATTACTCGCTTTTTGAGGGGGTATTTTTCATATATTTTATTTTACCCTTTGGAGAATCATTTATTTTGATTTTTTTCATAAAATTTCGTAAGAAATTTTGCAGTTATATTTTTTTTTGACTATTTAAAAGTACCACTAAAAATTGCCAAGAATATTATGGAGTTCTGGTAGTATGACTTATGAAGTGAATCCTGGAATCGGGAAAAAAAGGATTGAAAATAGTCTAAATATGAAGATGGGAGAAACCGTGAGATGATAAGATAGTCACTAAGTTACTAACAAAATAATAATAACAACGGCTTGTTAGTGATTAGTGTTGCCTTTTCAGAACATGAATTTTCAAAACATAATAGGTACTTGTATTATAACTCATCAATTACGTATTCGAATAAATTATTTCGAATAAATACAGCTGTTCCAAATCTTCGCAAAATATTCTTAATATTCTGAAGAAGAAATTCATGATAAAAATACTTTCATATCATTATTTATTATAATGAGTTCTTGCTAACAATTCGGTAAAGCCTGTTTCGAAATCGGCACATCGAGAAATAATACATTTATTTTCCATAAAAGTAAAATTAATTTTTTTTTGTCGATCGCATTGTAATATTTGGGTAGTAAAACAACGACAAGTTTACCGACTGAAATATTTTCATAATGAATTTGTTTCTTCATCTGTTACTCCATTACAATCAGTCAAGAAACTGGGCGATAGAAAATTTGGTAACGTTTGATAGAATTTCACCGCCCTCTCGGAGAAAAGATCGTGGAATTGCGAATAAATGCAGGAATATAATAAAGTAATTTAGACCATTTTTCAACTAATAAGTTTGGACCAAAACACGAACGTTTAAATGTAACGATGATAACAAAATGGCCGATGTGCAATGAAATTAGATGCTAATCGCTTGGTGTTGTCAATATTTAAATTGAAAAACTACTTTTTCAGATATGAGGATGGTCAAATTTATTTGCCGGTTATATAAATAAAGCTTACCCCTATATTTGGTTATGGACAGTAGCAACAAACCTGAGATAGATGCCTGAAAAAATTTACCGCTAGAGTTTTACATCTTCTTCTTCAGCGGTCCCTCGTAGCAAAGATGACGTCTGCCATGTCTCTACTTTTGAAATTGGCCATGGCAGTGAATGGACGCCCACGCCCAAAGCTCCCTTATCGGTCTGGCCATGGCAGAAGCTTACGCATGGAATTATTTAAGGTTTAAGGGGTAGTGCACAGAGCCAACCCCCCACACACTCCTGGAATAAAGGGAGCGCTCGGTGGGGAGGCTAAACAATGCACTAACTGCAGTCCGTCAATGGCGACGGTGCTTCCCCGGTGTTATGGTCTTACTTGCGTACCTACGATAATAAGATCTTTACAAAACCCTGTACCTAGAATAGAGAAGGCTACAAAATAACGGAGATCTCAAATCGTCTCGGAACACCCTAGAGTTTTAGGTATCGAAGACAAAAGAGTGGAATTACTATGTATGGCTATTTTGCATCTTATAGAAAACACCTTTACCGGCATGATCGTAGTGGTGTGTGTTTCTACGACACTAGCCAAATGGCGGGAGTAATTAATATACCTCCTCTTATGAAGCTTTCCATCGACCGCTGTATGAAGATGAACCGAGCCTTATAGAGTCAACAGATTATGTTAATCCCAATAATAATAATTACGTTATATGTTTTTCTATCCGTAACGTCCTGCAACGTTCATAACTTATTTTATAAAAACTTTATTTTTAATTTTTTTTTTTCATTTTTATTATAAATAAAGAAATAATTATTCTTAAGGAACCGACATGTAAAGCAACCGTCATTTTTGACGAGTTACAGTTCTAGTACTCATATAAAGGTGTAGTATGTATTAAGACATTTTAATAACATCTATTAAATAAATGTGTAGTTCTTTGAATATACTAGTAACAACGATATAAAATAAACAACAAATTGTCGTAAAATCGTCGTATTAATAAACTATTTATAATTTTATGCAAACGCAATAATACCGAGGTGTTATTGCTTCATAAATATTCAAATCCCTTAGATATTTAGAGCAAATTTCCCCTACAAAATATGTAATATTCTATGGACGGTTAACATAATCAAGAATGTCGGGAAAATAATAGTCGTCATTCTACTACATAATTACTCTTGTTTTTCTGAAGAAAACAGGAATTTTCTCTGCAAAAAACATCGCTGTAAATTAAAATAGTGTTTTTAAATTCTTGGAAAGAAATAAAAAGTATGCCTGTATTTCAGGGAAACAATATTTATTCAGCGACACATTGACTTTGGCTTAATTATCAAGAGGCGAGGAGTATGAATCGCTTAATCTCCATATATAAAACCAAATGTCTGTCTGTTGCATGTACATAGTGTTACTAATCTGGTCCACAATATGCACTTTTGGCATTTATTTTTAAATTAGTCATTAAATCTGCTAGATCAAGGCTGCCCAACCTTTTTAACAGTCAGGCAAAATTGACGATTCAACCCGCCTGTGAGGTTAAATACATTAAATAAACAGTGGAATCTAAACAATAATGATATTCTCTAAATAAAATAAAAAAAAAGAAAATTATAAAATTTACAAACTTAAAAACATAACACATTTAAAAAAATAAAATATCTTCGTATAAAATATCTATAAAATAAAATATAAATAAAATAACAAAATATCTTCGCTTACCAATAGAATACAAATAGAAGTATGAAATACAAATTATATCATATCAATATAAGTGTGAGTGTGTTGTATAATTTTGGTGGTAATAACATATAGAACCGTTGATAAAAATTGTTCTTCCTCTCGATAATGGTGTGTAGTGTAGAGTGCAATTTATATCTAAAAAATTGCACTCTCTAAGGAGGAGATCCGATGAATACCTAAATGGGCGACCAATAATCACCTAAAGACAATTTTTTTGTGCTCACTTGGCTGTCTGTAGTACTGTTTTTGCTGCTCCTCCCCATACGATTGCGAAATTATTTAAGAAGGGCGGATAGCAAAGTACAAATATGTAAAGATATGTCAAGGGTAGAAAGCCAAAAGGGCGTTAGTGGTTATTTCGAACTTTACAGGAGAGCGAAACATTTTTTTGTCTGTCTGAATTTATCAGTAGGTATTTATTTTATTATTAAACGATCTCGAATATTTGGAATTAACACACAGAAATCGTTTAATAATAAAAAAAAAACATCGACGAAATCAGATTGACTGAAAATTATTTTGCATTCGCATAATGTTCAAAATAATCACTAACGCCATTTTGGCTTTCTACCCTCGATATTATTAGGTAAAGATAAGCGTCTTCAAAGATTGCTTTTTTTGGCAATATTTAAAAGTAAATTATATTGAATATTATAAAATAATTTGTTTTAAATCAACTCTAATAAAATAAAATTCTGCATTTTCTATAGTTCCTATAAGTTTGTTATTGTGCAGAATTCTGTAGTTGTTATTATATCGAACTCGAAAATTGTTATTATATAGAATATTGTATTTAATATAGTTGTAACATTGCTAATTAATGCCTAATTTTCTATAGTTGTAACATTTCTAATTAATACCTAGCTGTTGTAAGTACTTTCTCTTTCGATCTCTCTGTGCTTGTATTTGAAGTACAGCCAACAGATTTTGCCTTAAAGGCAAGTTTGGAGGTGCTAGCAAGTACACGCAGATAGCCCGGGGTATATATTCGTTGACTTCTGTTGGCATAATAATCTAGTGGTAAAATAAAGATTTGTTTGCCTTCTTTTTTTTGTGATATGAAATGTGTGAAATAAAACTATTGCTTACTACAAAATTGTACAGTAAAACTATCTATTGCTTACTATTTAATTTCTTATATTTAAAATCGTCTAGGTAAAATAATTATTGTAAAAGAGAGAACAAAAAACTAAACGCAGTCGTAAAAATTGGGTTCTAACTGCCTAATTACCCCTTCAAGAAATCTGTACCTATGAGTCAAAATTTTTTGAATCCATTTTTGGCTAGTATTACCTAAATATGTTGTGTCTGTCTCTTCCAAAATTATGTTTCCTATAAATTTATAGGCTATGGCTCAAATTCAGTACGTTATTAGTAATTATAAATGACTGCATTCTATTTATTTTTTTTGGATATTGCTGCCTTTTGCTTTTATACCCCACATGATGTATGAAAGTGAAGCCTGGAGCTGTCAGAAGAGGAACGAAAGTAGACTGAATGCAGTGGAGATGAGATCCTTAGGCGTATGTGTGATAAATCCATTTATGATAGAGTGAAGTATAAAGATATTAGGAATGAATGTAATGCTGATCTTAGCATAATTAATAGAATTAAAAAAGGGTCGCTCAGATGGTTTGGGCATGTTGAGCGAATGGATGAGGAAATAATGGTAAGAAAGATATATAATGCAAGTGTTGATGGCGCCAGAAAGAGAAGGCGACCGCGGAAGACGCGGCATGACCAGATTAACCAAATACCGGAAGATGGTCCCGTCAGAAGCCTCAACAACTGGCGAGCTTGCATGCGAAGATGTATGAATATGGATGAGGCGAGAGTTGTATTTCAGGACAGAAGAGTATGGCGCTCTATCCTCTCTGCCTACTCTCACGGAGAAACGGCGTGATGTAAGTAAGTAACGTTGTCTCTTAAAGGGGGGGGTAAGGTTTTTAATTATTTTTTTTTTGCATTTTATTTTTTATTTTTTAAATGAATGTATAACATCGCAAGAATATGGTGTCAAAATTTCAAGTCAATCGGAGCAAAATTGATGAAATTATGAACATTTGAGCGATACTCAGACTGATTTTCTATACCTGCTAGGGCAGCTAAGAGACGCGCTCACCTGAGGACTACCGGACGTGCTATTGTATTGGAAGAGTTTTGCGTAGATAAGGACAAAAAGATGCTGATGATGAAAGCTCTTTGCTGTGTGAACATGGCATCGACGATATGTGTAAGTATAAAATAAGTGGTGAGTTTTATTTTGAATTTTATAGTGTGCAAAACTTTAAAGCGTTTTCCCCACATCTCACGTTTTCAAAGTCGGTGTCCATCATAACTTCAAAACTACTGCACCGATCCTTTTGAAATTTTGAACACTATTTCTGTACATTATTTACGAGGTAACGCTGGAGACTTTTTTCAAATATGTTATTAATTTTTATTTTTTAATAACAAATTAGTCGATATTTTTCGTAAAAAATCGCGTTTTTCTCTTCAGTGTTCCAAAAAATTGAAAAATTGAAATTTCAAAAAACCCTCCCAGCGTTACCTGGGAAAACAAATTAATAAATAAATAAATAAATAGATATAAACTTATATAAACAAATATAACAAATGAAATTTGATTTTTCGATTTCAGATGATCTAGCACCAAGTTATGATGGACACCGCAATTCTACTTTTTTCCGAGATACGTCCGAATAATTGCTGCCATTGCCGTATTTTTTAATATTTCTTCTTGAAAATTTTACATAATATTCTTCAAATGTCATACTTTAATGTATCATTGGTTTTAATAAAAAGATTATAACTGTGTCGTCACAAAAAATTCACAAAAACATGCCTTTTTTTGTACGAATTAACCTTACCCCCCCCCCCCTTAAGTACAGAAATAAAGAAATGGTGTAATCATCCCTTATTATTTATATTATATTTACCAACTGTCAGATGTTGCTTTTTCCTAAACGCTTAATTGAGAAGGTCTGAATGACAGGCCATTCAGCACATCATAAACGATGGCTTAACGTTGGGCGTTAATGGTCTTACCGGGTGAATACCACCCCAAGGGACGGCCCGCCCCTCGCCGCCGCCAGGGGATAATTCTCCCAAGATTAGTCTGTCTTTCATTTAATGAAATGAAAAGACCATCGGTATCCGATAAACCTCATTCAGGCTGCAGATGATATCTGCGATGGCCATTCAAGTAATCTTTATTAAGATATTGATGAGACGGACTCAATGGGAAGATCGAGTAGTTCAATTGGAGCAATGGGGTGTATGGAACGTATGAAGTATCCATCTAACTTAAGGAACTCGGTAGCTCATGTAATCTTGTTATGATACGGCGATAGTACAAAACAATAAATTTAATAAAAACAAATGCTTACAGCTTCTAAATAAACTATCATACAAATTAACTATTTAAAAAAATAGAGAGGAGTGGCTTACATGGGTTTCGATGGTCAAAAAAGCATATGTACTCTTTTTTTTCATAATACAATATAAAAATTATTTTACTTAAAACTTTTAAGCATATAAAAAAGCATCAATTAAAATCAACGGCAGAAATATCCAAAAAAACTTGAACTAAATTCGAGATTTTATAGGAAACAGTCTTTAAATTTATAAGAAGCATGATTTTACAGATACATAAAATATAGATTTCAGTACATTTAAAATAAGTTTTCCTCGGTACCTGCATTCAATACATTTTTTTTAATTTTTGTTTATTGCTGCATTAAAACAATATTTTTAAAGAATTTTCATTTAAGATTTTTAAAAATTCAGCCGATAGGACCTGAAAAAGACTCTTTCTATGTACACAACGCTATCGCTAACTGCACTGGGAGGCTTTATTTTCAGTTTTAACTCGCGACCGAGGTATATAGTAAGAGTACGTCATTTTTGACGGATTGTAGCTAGTATTCTTACCGTTTTCGAACTAAGCTAAACGTTTGTTCTATGAAAATTAATGGGGATCGAACCACCGATAATAGATCACTAAGCGTGAGTCTTAACCGTTAGGCCAACAAGCTACTCAAATTGAATTAACTTTGTTTTTAACGGCCGTGTCAAACGGTATTGTAATGATCTGAAAATAGGTCGGTGAATACTACACTATTTTATGGCGATGCAGGTTCTACTCAGTATATTATTATTTACTGATACGCAGATGTATTTAATCAAAATATATTTATATTTCGTATATCCGTATTTACATATTATGTATATAAGTATATCCGATTCTATTAATCAATGAGTTTTTTTTATGATTGTTAAATTTGAATGACCTTTGAAACATTTTTCAAAATCGGTTGACGAAATTCAGAGATGCATCACTGTAGATCTTAACGCTTCACTATATTGATGTCACGAGACAGTAAAATTGGAAACAATAAGATTTCACAGCACTTTGGACATTTTTCAGTAAACTGGAAATCACTACAAGAGTCTGGAGTAATATTCTAGATTCGCGAAACATCTATAAACCCGAAAATGGTACGACGCCTTTGAGACAACAGTTGGTTTTGACAAGCGAAACGAGACAATGGAAAACGAATGCAGAGACAAAAAACAAAAGCAGCGATTCAGTGCAACCAGCGACAATAAATTAAGAGAGTACCTACCGAGCGTTCAACAGTGAGTAAAGTGCTCAACAGACGTGCGAATATTCTGATTAAAAAATAAATTGTGCTCGAATAAAATTCCAATTCATTGATTTGGCGAAAATAAAACAATAATTAATTTTAATTGTTGTTGTCTCTCACCTCACGATCATTTCATAATTTAACCAATGGAGAAAGAGGGCGTAGTCAGAAGCTTTAAAAATCGATGTATAAAAATAATGTTTTAGTACCTAGAAGAATAGGAGTTTGTCAGGATTGAAATATGCGACGTCACATCCCTTCCAGCTCTACGAGGGTAGTGTGTAGGCGTACAAAAATAAGATATTGTTTTCCAAATGTTATTTCACAATTTTCGGTGCGGCTTGAGCTGTTATTTTTGAGACCCCGTCAATTTGTTTCTGGTAAAGAAAATATATATTTATCGAACGCAGGTATCTCATCTATACCCATTTATCATATACTTTTGTGATAAATGGAATGTGTTTCCAGGTTATTCTTATAGATTGAATTATTTATTGTGAAGGCATTCTTAATACACTGTATGAGCAGGCTTTACACAATGCGACGTTCATAATTCCACCGTAAGACCATCCATATACTGACAAATTTTTTGAAAGTTGTAATAATAATCTCCCCCTAACAATCAAATAAATAACAGATTCCACGCCAATATGATCATAAAATAAAAACAGAAATTTAAATCTTCTACTACTTTTTACTCCCTTTCTTCTAACTCGTAGCGTCTGCTTGTCGGCTTGTCTGCTTGTCGCTTGTCTGTCGAAAAAACTTTGGATCGATTTTTCGATCAATCGAGCTGAAACTTTGCAGGTAGACTCGTGGCGACGATAAAAATGATGGAACAAATTTTCGTTTAAATTTTTTTAATTATTATAGTATAATTTTGGATTTTTTAAATATTAACGGTTTTTATTACTACTCCCTTTCGTAGCATTGCCCGACTCGATCCCGACGCGTGGAGTAAGCGCGAAACCTGTTTCAACTATTAAATGAGAAAGAGAGTATAATAAAAACTTGGTTTTTATGGGTTAGTTTTTTTACTTAATATAAATATATTTATTTATATTGAATCAATGTTTTATATTCAATTTTATCTTGCTTTACGTAGATTGATGGATATTTATACTTTACACCTGTAAATTTATATAATTTAGCTACTCTTATCATGAATTCTTAACTCCTCCTCTAGGCACGAGTCTCTGACTCTCGTAAAGATAGTAGAAAAATATGTTTCTTTATTTAAAATGTTTTATCGTACCGCTATTCGGGAATTGAATCCCCGATGGACTGTAATCATAAGCTTTTGATTTAGCGCAACCCAACAGGATAGAAATCAGGTAAGACAGGAATTCAATATATTAGCTTCCTATTTCTTTCACTTCTTTGACGGCTTCTTAATTTATTTATCTTGTGCGTCACTTTTCCTATTACCACGCCATATTTTTCTTCGTGTAATGGCCGCCGCTCAGGCCGCTCACTGCTTTACAGACTCGTCCCAACGGCTTGAGTTTGATTCGGGTCTCGGGTAGCTACGAGTACGTGCTCGATGCTCTTGGATACAAAATAATGGTAAAATGAAAGAGAAAAGGATACGCATGTGGAACAAAGAAGTGTAGTTAATTTGCGTGTGGAACAAAGAAGTGCGTAAGTTAAAATCCTCATTATAATAATTTCGTTGTCTGTCCGTCCGTCTGTCTGTCTGTGTGTCAGTCCCCGTAACTTTGCGTAATGTTCGTAACGTATTAATAGTAAAATTTCTTTTTTCGAATTTTTTTTTAAACGAATTTTTTTAAAAAAAGAAACAGCTAGTAAATAAATAAAATATTGGTCGGACCGCTGAGAGAACTGTGTGCATTACTAAGAGGACTTTTGTGACCTAGATTAGAGTATGTGCAGTGTGTATGAATAATTGTGTTTATGCGGACTAAAGATTCAATTTTTTTTTAACACAGTAAGAATGTACTTTTTTCAAAATTTTTGGCATAGTAAGTAACGAATGAATTATTTTCAATTTATGAAAATCCGATGATTATTTTTTTTCTGTAGTAAAGGAAGGATAAATAATTATTTTTGCATCAGTCATCCCAAAAAGAAAAGAAATATGTTTGGGAAATTATATTCCCTCCTTCGACTGATAATATTACCGGGATCCTAAATAATTTTTATTATTGAGATGGGTAATCATGAACCTTCCCAGGATTAATTATTATTAAAGCACCCCCTTCCCTTCATCGATTGCCGCTTTCATCTCAACACCTCATCCCCTATCACCCACTCGTTATAGACATACTGTCTACATAATTTGCACTAAGTAATCGCTGTTTTGACTTCAGATGGTTCATTCTCAAGGTCCTTAGTCGCTACTGATAAAAAAAAGAGCCCACCCCAATGGTTTTGAATTCTCATTATAGACATTTTTTTGCTTTTTACATGTATACATCATTATGTAAAATCAGTTTGAGATGTGGGGTGGGTGTTTAAAAATCTAACGCTCTTGAGAATAGGTCAAATTTTACAGGCTTGCATCTCAGAAATTATACGCTATAAGTAGAACTTAATCGATAGAAGACAGATGTAAGGTTACTTAATATAAAGTCTCCTTGCAGAAGGGCTACGTAAGTGGCATACTCAGTCAATTCAGCATTGATCAGTGTATTCAGTCAATTTCGGAACGCCGTGCTTTGTGAGAATGAATTACGATCGAAACAAGTGTTGAACGATATCTTACACGGCGCATACAAAGACATTTTTTATAAATAAGTAGACATTTTTTTATATTTCATTTAGAATTTATGGTAATAATTCACACGGTACACAGAAAAAATATATTGCTTTCAAAAATTCCGTAAAAATCAATTGTAGATTTTCTCATTTAGTGACATTAACGACATCTGTGGGGATTTAGGAGAATGAAAATGGCTTTGTTCAGGCCGCATGGAAAGGTGTTACAATGCATATATGAAGTGTGGCATGTAATTCAAATATATACAACTTCCAAAATAATTAGTAGGCATGGTATATTCTATCATGGGTGGAAATGGCGAATGTTACATTGTGTAAAGTGGTCATAAGACTACTCTACCTACTTTCCCATAAAAAACTACATTTTCGTCTCTGCGAGACATCTATAATATACATTAAAATTTATGTTTTTATAGGTTTTTTTTATAGATATTATTTTTTCTTTGTAGAACAATCTTTATCTGAGTTTTGGTTGTTT
>JADDOH010010770.1:0-31006 GCA_016648135.1 Agrypnia vestita
ATTTTTTTCTTATCATTATTTTCTCATTCATTCGCTCAACATGCTCACACCATCTGATAGACCCATTTTTCATTCTATCAACTATGCTAAGATCAACTTTACATTCTTTCCTAACATCTTCATTCTTTACTCCATCATAAATGGATTTCCACACACGTCTAAGTAATCACATTGAGTCGACTTTCGTTCCTCTTCGGCCTGCTTCAGGCTTCACATCCATTGTACCTGAATCCCATTGTGTGAATAATTTGGCAATAAATATACCAAAATAAACAATATCCAATATTTCAACGTATTCTTCATCGGGTGCTCAATTCTCAATATCGTGGTACCCTCCTCTGTGTAGAACTTGATGTACAAAACGTCTCCATTCCTCCTTGCTTGGAGTCACGTTAATCGCAGCGATAGAGGATCCTGTTAGCTTCTTTATTTGGTATATGCATCTTGTAGGACCTCATTTGGATTTACCTTTAAATGTTCCTGTTATCGCGAACTTCACGAAACTGTTTTCGTTTCCCCTGGTAGCATGGGTATGTCAAAAATATGCAATAATCCTTCCTTCCACGTGTTATTGAAAGTCTTTCAGTCTCTCGCAGCTGTCAAAAACCAAACACTTGCGCCTTGCGCGTATTCCGGATAGTTTATAACTGTTCAAGTTCTGGAAACTTCTGGCGTATTTTGGTGCATGTTAGTTTCTTACAGACCATTCCAGAATCTTCGGGAACCTTCGATTATGTACCATTCTCCTCGATTTTGCGAATCGCGTTACAATATGCACTGTTTTGAAACATTTAGCTTATGTATTTCTTAGCGTATTTCTTTCTATTTATAAAAACTCATATTCTTATGGCTTTTTTGTCGAGTGGCTATGGCACTAGCTTTTCATAAAGGGAGTTTCTGATTAAATTCTCGCTGAGGTCACAATATTTTGGACTTTGCGAACTTTTACAGTTTAAAAAATATATGATATTTAAAAATCAGTGAAATAGTAGGTATGTTTTAAATACTTAGTGCAGACTTACTTTGAAAGGCTGATTTGATGACGTTTGATGTAATATACAAAGATAGCGATATGGCAAATTTTTACCACGATGGCTCAGACTACTATGGCGTAACACCTATCGGAGGGAAATCGACATGGGGTAGCGAGTGTTCGCTGTTATTTATTGGTCGACATAAATCACTCGTATTCTCAGCCAACCAGCCGATTCGTAAACTTCTCATTATTGGGGAAATGTACCCACCATGCGTGTGTAGTGTATTCGAAATTCGACACGTGTGTGATTTATTGTAACAAGACTTTTTAAATTAAAACTAATTTTTTAATGGGTCAACTGCCATGTAGAAATAACACGCCACAATTTAATATATCAAATTCAATTTTTATTAATACTTTATTTTTCAACATCCGGTTATCAACAATTCGTTAAAGAACCTGATGGATAGTCCCAGTGACAATAACAATCAATGTATTATGTAAAAACATTTTTCGACAATAGAGAAGTTAACTATTTTTTTTTTTCAAAAATTTAGTGAAAACAGAAGTCTAAAAGTAAAATTAAGATATCTCGAAAACTGACAATGTTATTGAATTTAAAATTTTGTGTGTGCAGTGTGCAGTTAGTGTCTGCCAATTTTCGTTACAATTTACGTTATAAATAACATGAATGTCTGGAAATGCAGGACCCTTAATCGGCATGGATCAAATTGTTTTCGAGATGCATGCCCGGAAAGCATACCACGCGACGAGGTACGCGGACCAGAAACGCAGCCGGGCGTCTCGCCTCACAATCAAAGGATGGATGACTCCCCTTTGTTTCATTACCCGCTCGCCGGAGCGTCACCTCCATCTACTCTGTCGCTTTCCTGTTCTCCTGATACGTCTATCTCGAGAACGTATACGAGATTCTCGTGTTCGCTTACATTGAAGTTACCGAGCGCATTGGAGTTGGAGAAGATAAATGCGAATGTTTCAGTTGGAATACGTATTTCTAAAAACGAGTGCATTAGGTATTTCAACGAATGGACGTGTTACAAATGTTTGGAGTGACTCAAAAAATGTTATATACGTCTTGTTTAACTACAGAGAAATGTAGAGTAGAGTCTATTGATATTATTGTCTTTCTATGTTTCGACGAGAGGTCTACAACGAAAATAATTAATTAATTGTCATGTTCTACGTACGTCTGTTATCTATGCAACTCTACACTATTTGACCAATCACAAACAAATTATGCATAACCTCTCTCTAGAACCTTGCGTAAAACATTTTTTTTAAATAACTTGCTGGTCTGGAGTGAACTGCGAACCCGCGACGACGCGAGGAACCCGCGAGGCGAGTGTCCTAACCACAAGACCATCAAGCTACTCAAACATATTTACCATCTTCCTCCCCCTGGCTACCTACATATCCTTCAGTCTCCGTAATATTAATGTCAGAATTAAGTATATCGTTCATTTTTAATCTTCTAAGCTATATTATGATTGCTTCAAAAAAGTAGTATGCAGTGCGAGGTGTTGGCATTTCCCATTTTAAAAAATAACTAAATCGCGTGATTTTGTTTTTGACGTTGCCCATTTTAAAAAATAACGAAATTAATGAAAAAAATGTGTATTTTAAATTATGTTGCAATTATTGAATTTCTATTTTTTAATTGCACAACATCTCCATTTCCAGTTTCAAAAAAGAATGAAATCGTGTGAAAAACAGCAGACAATGATGGCCAATGGCAGACACTAACAGCCGAGCAGAGGCCAACTGCAAGCACCAATGACCACGTGACGGCCAGCACTGTAGCCCGCATGGCCCAGCAGCAACCGCTAGTTGAATATTAGTATTTCTCTAACTTTACCCATTAGGCCCACAACACATCCGTGATAAAGGATTACAGAATGTTCAGTTTGAGTACAGACAGATAGATGGACATACATTCAATTTTGTACTTAAATATAAATGTATATTTATTAGAGTTACCTACGGAATTCTCAATAATTATTTATATTACTAGAAGAGGTGGAGTAATCAGAGGTAAAGGGGATGATGTATTTGTTTTACGCAGGGACCTAGAGGGAAAGTAGGCTAAAAAGATTATTTCAAGGAAGGGAGATGCTTAGGGGAGAGGAACTTGTTTTCGCAATGTGCTAACGATTAACTACGCGAAATTTGAAATGGATAGTATTAAATTTAATTTCGAATGGTAGGGTAAAGCGAGGGAAATGTAGACTATATTTTACGCCAGGTCCTGAAAAATAAGTATGCAAAATTTGGGTAATATCTTTCAAACGGTGTAGATTTGCATAAGGAACAGACAGACATTGAGTTTTATAGGTAAAGAAAATATTTCTGGAATTATACACAAAAACGTTCTGAAAAAAACAATCCTTGATTTCTACAGATAAAATTAGATGTAAATGCATTATTTAAAATCAAGGTTACAAAAATCTATTCCCTGTGGAATCGCTGATCATTTTACAATTCAAAATATTCGACAGGCGCCAGGAAACCATGAAACAAAAAAGAAGTAGAGAGACGTAACACGAACGATACAAACTTATGGGCCAACTTGGATGCAGGAACGAGTTACATAGTAAATGTTGCTTGTAAATATAGGTATTACAAAATATGTTTACAAAGGTACGTTACAGTCCCGTCTGGACTGTCAAAATCTTCTCATAGCGCGTGTTCACGGGTGAGATTTTTATCTTACATCATTCTCTGAGTTATGGATTATATTTCCATGACATTCTTTGAAGATAACTCCCGGCTTATTAATGCTTGCTGTGCGTCAAATATTAGTCCATTGATCGTTGATTTTCTCTTCCTTTAGGGAAATTTAAGTCTCCCTTGCAGCGCTTAAAACAGAATAAATATTTAAAAGTTACCAGAATAATTGTTGTAAGTTTTTATGGTTTTTAGGTGACGTTTGTATGCACGTGACTCGTTGTCAAACTTATATACAAACGCCATATATACCGTAATCAATTTGACTTATCGATTACGTAATCACTGAAAATCAAAAATATTTCATCTCTGAAAACATGTTTTAAATGTCAGGAGTAAAAAATCTCATATTTTAAGGTGTTTTTTTTTCTTCTCAAGAGTGTTAAAAAAATATTAGGCTGATTTTAAATTAAAATTTAAATAGATATTTAATTTAAAATATTAGTGAAAATAAGATTAACATTTTTAACTAAAAAGTATACCTCTACTATATACTTGAGAATATATATAATATATTCTCAAGTATACCTCCGGGACTTATCGTATCTCATGTAGAGGGGTCTTAGATACGAAGAATCTTTCTACATTACTAAAATTTCTGATTTTATAGAATAAAATAAATAAAGAGATTGAGTCAAACTAGCGAGAAAGCAGTTCAGGTGGCAGACGTTAAGACGGTGGGAACTAAAACTTCTGCCGTTCGGAGAACGAGCACTAATGGGAAACTGTCGGCGAAATTGTTTGCCACTCATGCATATTTTTCATTACGTCTTCTTAAATTAAGCATCTTTTTTCGGTGCTACCTTAACAACGTTTTTAAATTAAAACTCACAGTGAAATTATTTTTTTACTTCAAAACCGACATCACCGGTAAAAAAATAATTTATGCATATTTTTCTTAAAGAAAACATATTTTTAATTATAATGTTACAATTTAAGAACAAACTTCTATGATTTTTAAAATAAATTAGATAAATCTAATAGAAAGGTGCGCAGTGTGTCCAAATGATATAAAATCATTATTTATTCCGCCCAAACAAATGAAGTACGGGAGGTGTCCGTAGGTGGAGATATGTTACGAAGAAATGTAGCTGGTATCCATCAGTTGTCAATTGTTGTGAAATGGAATGAAAAAGGAATGACATTAGCAGCAATGTTGCACACTGACACTATTTATTATAAAGAACTCCAATTTTAATTTAAAATTAAAAAATCAACAATCGATTTTAAGTGTTAAATATTTTATTATCCAAAAACAGGACGACCGTTTCGGCAGATTATGTCAGTTGTTAATGCCAGCTTTGATTTCAAATTAGCGACATAGCATTTAATTGTGCCAAAAGCTTGAAGATACGTAAGTAGAAACCATTCGCTAGATCCATCAGAATTTCTGGGATTCGGGAATTCCAATCGGCATAAAGGAGCGTAGTCCGGATGTCCTGGTAGGCCATCAAGAAGCCGAAAGAACAATGTGATTGGCCTAGTGCGTACAGGATCGTCGTATCGCAGTCCCAAAACTCGTCAACAAGATGGGGGTAACCGTTGGATCGATACATTTAATTTTGACCGAGAATTGAAGAGGTCGTCTGCAAAATTTATGCCAAAGCTGCTATGGCTAGTGCAGCTCCACCATGATGATGCAGCCGCCCATTCTTCGCATTTGAGGCTTTCTTGTCCAAATACTTACACCATTCCCTTCAAAATATACCATTCAGTATCCCTACCTGCCGACATTGCTCCATATGATTTTTGGCTATTCCCCATGTTAAAAATATCTCTCAAAAGGACCCGATTTGAATCAAGAGAAGATATTGTACGGAACGCGACGGCCCAACTGAACACTGTTCCAAAGATGCGTTTCAGAAATGTTTCTAATAATGGCGGGACCGCTGGGTGCTATTACCAAGGGGACTACTTTGAGTGAAGTTAGAGTATGTATAGTTTTTGTGAATAAATGTGTTTCTGCTTACCAAAAGCTCGATATTTTTGTACTCAGTACATATAGAAAAATCTATCTCACTTAAATTATTGTAAAAAGTATTGTGTTATTGGTTATTGTACTTAATTGGCCTAAAACCGGAATACTTTTCGTTGCTGGTGGAATTTGTTACTATTGTGCATCGTAAATAATTTATATCTAATTTCAAATTTAAGACTTATCCGAGCATATACGTAGTCTTTTGAAAATGATATATTTATTATTTTATTTTATAAATCTGTCAACTAAATATTCAAAAGACATTGCTTAATATTCCAATTTGAAAATGTTGACGTGTCATGTGTCATCACCTGCTGCCAAATCTATGTATACTTTGTCATGAGAATGAGCGACATAATGTTTCTAGCAAAGTCCATTCGAATATGAAAGAAACTGATCTAAAATTAATATAAAACTTTCAAATGTGTGCATGTTTTTACGGTGGAATTGGTAAAAGTTGCATTGTTAAAGTGATCACTTAAGCCAGCTCGTACAGGTCATAAGCCATGGGAAATATTATAAAGACTACCATGCACGTTTCTCATATAAATAAATTCGTCTGTGTGTGTGTATGAAATCTGTGAGACTTCTATATTAATAATTATCCCTCTCTGGACAAAATCCAGTAATTATGCTCTCAAAACGTACAAATAAAAATATTGTGAGATTATTTTATTTATTCTAAAAATATCTATCTACTCTGCAGGCTGGTAGTACCAAGGAGACCTGGAGCCACCAAGTTTGCGGAACGTGCTTTCAGCTTTACGGGCCCAGCTATGTGCAATCAGCTGCCTCCAGTGTTGCCATCCATGTAGAACCAGGAACACTTCAAGAAGAGCCTAAAAACTCATTTTTTCGGGATGTCGCACCTGTAAAGCGCCATTGAAGCGTCTCTTACTCAAAAATGGCGCTATATAAATTAACATAAACATAAACACAAAAAATACATCCCCTTTTTCCAACGAAATAGGAGTTGACGAGTAGATTGTGAACCCGCCTTGCTTGTAATGATAACAAAAAGAACGTGAAAAATGTCACCACGGAACATAAAACAAACACAGCTTCATTTTTGTGTTTTAAATTGGCCAAAATCAAAAACTAAATAATTCGAGTTATTTTTTCCATCCGCAGTGTGGTGCATCGTTCTAAATCGGGCACGCAAGTAATTGCTATTTTTTTACTTTTTGCTCGTACACATTTTTTGAAACGAAAAATGTCATGAATTGATAGCATACTTCAATTAAAGTTCATCAAATATTCGTATTTTCAATTAAAATCAGAACTGTGAAAAAATGCGCGTGAGATTTTGTTAACTAAAAATAATTGCGAAGCATTGTCATTGACTCACACAACAGTGGAATAGATTCGATTTAAAGAACGATATGTAATACAATAATGCAAATGAATAATAATAAAGTACTAACACGAAAAGAAATTTAATGGGTAACTATTTGTTAAAAGGACATTGATATTGTATATAATATTCAATTTACTATTGACACTTTTTATCATTTCCAAAATTTCTAATTTATCAAACTGTTATTCTGTATAATTTGTAAATCTTATTAATATCAAATGAATGATCCGTATCCAAAAGATAATTCGAAAATTAGGAATAATTATTGCTCCTTAAACACCTGTGTTCATAACTGATATGGCAGTTACTTTGGGGTGCAAAATGATTGATTTAATTTTAACTAAATTGAACTTTGAACGCACACACGTTGAGTTAAATTTGTCGAACCCGTTTGAGTTCCGGTAATAGCCAAATATATTTTTGTCGATTTGATTTTCTGTATGCTCTGAAATTGCAACTTCACAATAAGAATGTGACAGATATTCGTTTTTGAAACAAAAAATACATTCATTCATTCGACATTTAATGTGGCTATTAACGTTGTATAATTTCGAAACTTTTGAATGCGGAACCGTTTTATGCCAAAAATCCATAAAACACGAAAACGGGTAACTTTTTTGAAAATGCATACGTTTTTAGATTCGTCACATCGCTGGCGATGCTGCGGCAATCTCTTATGTTAACTATCACAAAGCAATAGCGATTAGTGCGTATGCCATCTCACTGCTGGACTATTGTAAATCAATATATGCAGAACAGCCTAGGACTCACTTCGACAGACTTCAGTCAGTGATGAATGCTGCGGCAAGACTTATATTTAAGGCGTCAAAATTCTCGCGGATGTCTTCAATGCTAAGGCAGCTACATTGGCTTCGCCTGCCGGTGAGATGATCGAGACAGAGATAAATTTAACAAATTCAGATAATCTAAAATATATTTCTTCTATTTTTGAATCGTTTAAAAGTAAAAACTTGATATATTTCTTCTCAGGATTCTACGTATTGCAAGAGGCTGACAAAATATCGAATATTCAGTTATACAAATAATATTTCTTAGATCTTTATTATACCATTGATATAATTCTGCGTTAAATTATACATACATTAAATTATACATAAAAAATACCAATAAAATAAAAATAATAATATTAATAAAAAAAATTTAAAAATAATAATTTTAAAAAAATTAAAAAATAGACTTGACCTTGTAAGTAGGTGCGTACCAGCCTTTATTATTTCTGAATCGGAACAGTAAGTCTCGCAGTAGCGGGTGCTTTACTTTTATTTTAACGGAATGGACGAATCACAAACGTTGCCTGTGCGACGGATGGAGCCAATCGCGACCATCTAGGTGACTGAATCGTACCAATAGCAGGCGCCGGCGGTGAAGTCATCCTCCATGGGATGACGCACTGCACTAGCGTGAATTTCGGAGGTATGTCACAATCTCGAGTATAAAAGGAGCGGATGCTCTATACTCGGCCCTTCAGTTCGAGACCAGCACTTGCGAGCGGAGGCGCTGCCCGAGAGACTACAGACAGAGCTCTCAGTTCCAGAACATAATTTGCGGACGGAATTGCTGTCCGGGC
Source organism: Agrypnia vestita (assembly GCA_016648135.1). Classification (NCBI taxonomy): domain Eukaryota; kingdom Metazoa; phylum Arthropoda; class Insecta; order Trichoptera; family Phryganeidae; genus Agrypnia; species Agrypnia vestita. The sequence goes on from JADDOH010010770.1 coordinate 8,645, forward strand.
GTGTGTAAGAATTTACCAATCATCAGTACACACCATCCCCGAGACCTTATCTGTTTATTCTTAAAGAAGTTTCGCTTCAAAATGTTGTATTTCGTAGATAGCAAATATAAGTATTATTTTACCACGGAATTAATGAGGTTTATGCACGTCTAAGACGAAAACATTCAAGGTAAGAATATGTTAATACATGTAAAGTGTTTATAATTATTAATTTCAATGTTATTTAATATGTGTGAATTTTTCCCTTTGCGCCGTTCGAACGATTTTACTAGTTTGTCTTCAAACAGAAATGTTTTATTTCTAATACACAAATTCTTTATAGTGAATGTATTTTTATCGTAACATAAATGTATGGATTATTAGGCTCGTTAGATGTTTATATTACGTATTATTGTGCAATCATTTCCAACACTGCTTCTATAAAAAAAATTGTAGTTACTACGGTCTTACACAACGGGGTTCTTCATTCACTAGACGATCAAAGTGCCAAATCAACGACCTATTACGAGTAGTATAGATTATATTTATCGAGATTTAATCGCATTTATTATTTCTAGTAAGGGTTCGAGTATCGGTTCCAGATTCCATTATTAGGCGGAAATAGTTCATAATTATAGACATCAGCAAATTGACATTTTTGTCGCGCAAGAGATAGCATTTTTTTAGAAGTATAATTGTGTTTTATGTTTCGTCCCTGACAGGACAGATAGCTGTGGTTATTTATGTTATACACTTATTAAGTGCAAAGGGCATTAGGTACTATCAATTTCGTATGCGAACCCAAGATGTTAGAAATATTTTAGTTAATATAATTTCATTGAATATTCGCTGCAGAATAATATTTTATTCGAGGACTAGTCAATGTTCCATTATAGAGCAAATGTGTTTAGTCAATATCTTTATAGATAATATTCAACAGTAAGTCAGACATGTTAGTTAATATTGCATTCAAAAGCAAAAATACCACGGAAGAATTATTTTCAGTTAATATGTATTTTTAGTTAATTTATTTTGTAGAGTAATTTCGTATAGTATAGAACATTATTTCATAAGAAGGATTGAAGTTCATAAAATAACATTTTATTTTAAAGAATTATAGCTACATCGTATTTGTTTGTTGGATTCTGCCGGCGCGGCGTGTGGCTGTCGCCTTCCGCGACGCCTCCCGCATGCGGCTAACGAGCATTCGCCCTAACCTATGTCCAGCAGCTAGCGTGCGTCCCGCCGTCCACCTCCAGCGCACCGCGTGCCGCGTGCTGTAGTATCGCGCTAACGATTATAAGAAAATATAGATTAGATTGCAAGGAGATTTATATTATACTACCTGGACCTGGAGCCACCAAGTTTGCGGAACATGCTTTCAGCATTGCGGGCCCAGCTATGTGGAAATAGCTGCCTCCAATGATGCGATCTACGGAAAAGCAAGAATCTTTCAAAAAGAGTCTAAAAACTCATTTCTTCAATGTCACATCTGTAAACCGCCCCTAAAGCGTCTTTCACGCAAAGGGGCGCTTTAAAAATGATCACAAACATAAGCATTAATAAATATCTTACTTAAACAATCACCCATTCCTTTTAAGTGTGAGGTGAAATTAAAGCCAATTTAATTTACATCTCGACATCCTACGGACGACCTTTGACCTTACCGCCCTCCCACTTCCACCGCTTTCAAGATCGTTTAGAGGAAAATCAAAGCCTTATCAGGCGGTGATTTTAGGGTAGCGCATGACAAAATAACTTCTAACCCCTCCGGCTACCCATCCTACTGGAATTCCTTCCGTCAATATTGTTCTTCCCCCTTAGTAAGATGCAAAACTTATCACAGTCCTACCCCACTAGATACTTTGAAAACTCGCCCTACATTAAATATGCGACTTGGCCATTACGTCATCACTGAAAATCAGAAATATTTCATTTCTGAAAACATGTTATAAATTACAGGAGTTATTTTTATAAATATGTGTTTTATTACTTTAATGGTTCATTCAAATGTCAAATTTTATTAGGTACGCAGATTTGTGTTTGAATTTAATTTTCAGGAAAAATTCTGTTGTGGTGTAATGAAAAGCAGTTCGATAAACAAAATATTATTTTGTAAATATTAACTACTTACTGACTAAACATCGCCGTATTCCTCTATCCTGGCACACCATTTTTGCTTCGGCTACATTCATACATCTTCTCATGTATGCTCTACGGTTGTTGTGGCTTTTAACAGGGCTATCCTCCAATACTTGTAGTATCTGACCATGCCAGGTTTTTCGCGGACACCTCTATTCCTGTTACCTTCAACACTCGCCCCATATATTTTTGAGAAAGTAATCTAGCATACGAAGAATTATAATCTTATATGAAGAAATGAAAAATTCCTTAAAAATTAAAATAAGAAGAATGATAAAAAAATATAACTATTCTGCTGTCACGAGAGTCTAAAACAATAGTAACTACACATAATCGAACTCTTTTGAACATTTTACATTAATTTATAGTGAATAGAACTATTCTCGAAGAAATCATAATCGCTGAAAATGTGTAGAAATCAATGGGTCATTCATTATTTAATCGCAAACCGACATTATGTATAAGAGACGGCAGGCCACTGCGCAGTTCAGAGTTATTTTGATAAATGAGACGTGACCATACACACTAGCGGACCTGCGCGTTTGACCATAAACATGCGATAGATAAGAGTAAAGCGAAATAGAAAAGTACCTACCTGTGTATTTGTGAAATATTCAGGAGTGACATATATTGCAAATTACGAAATTGGTGTGATATACTTCGTGTCAAGTGATTAATAAATTGACAATTAATCATTTGCATTCCACAGCCGCGTGACATTGCGACGAATGCAGGTGATAAAATTTGCGAATGTGTAGAAAGGGCGTGATAAGTGCGCTTAATAGTAAGGTACTTTCCTAGTAAAAATATAGACGTCGTTGCTATCATTTTTCATATTTAAAAATAAAAACAACTGAAAAAGTGACTCTGACAGATCGATTTCTAGACCCAAAAACTACTAATCTAGTTTTCGAGAAACCCAGTGTATATATACAAGAATTTCTCGTTTAATATTATAGGATATGGAATGCAAATATGAAAAAAATGTGGAACGTGCTTGCATGGTTAGATGCGTGAATAGAAAAAATTGTAACAAGCCTGCGTCCGAGGAAAAATTGCATGATAAAATGATACGTCACTGGTATATTGTGATATTGTGAATGGCATAATATAATTATATGTTATACACTAGATATTAGGGACCTTCCGAATAAAACCCGAATACGAATTATGCCTGTGGCCTCGACCGCCGGTACTAGCTCACTATTCACTTAACGCCAGTTATTTGATCAATTGTAATAGTAAAAGTTAAGAAAAAGCATAAATTTATACGTTTGTTACCAACCAACACATTTAAAATCTCATTACTCCTGATCAACCGGCCCTTACCATTGCGCTTAACTTGCTGAATGACTTGTAATTACACGTAAGCTTCAATGAAACTCATTTTAGTGTCAACTTCTGTCCGATTTTCGTAATGTAACGTATTTTTCGATGTCATTATGACTTAATTGATATTTCCTGTATTTGAACAATGGTAATTGTAGTTTTGCTCTAATTTTCTTTTCCTTTTTTCTGTTTTTTTTTTAAGTATATTAAGTTCACACGCTTGATTTGTAAATACGTAGGTACTTACTTCACTTCGAAAGGTTGTTTTTTTACAGATATAAAAATAAATGTAGGTATAGCTATCCTCTTCCATATATTTATTGGATGTAATTAAAATATCATTACTGTTTAAACAATTTTATTCTTAGAATCTTGCTAAAATACAAAATATTTTTTAAATTTCTTAAATTATACAGATGTTCCTTTCAATAGTTTTCATATAAAGACAATGGTTGAATTCAAAAGAGTTTGATAATACTTTTATAAGGAGAAACGCGTCTTACAAAAATTAAACAAGTAGAACTAAAAAACAAGTGTGTTTTTATTTTCAAATGCGTGATTACGAAGCTTTACAAATTTACCTTTGAAACAATAATTTTGATGCAAAAAATTTTCTCGGGACGTTCATATTTATTTATGAATTTATGCTATCAGTAATTTCAGCATATCAGCAACTATGTATACTATTGTATGAAGGGACCTGCAGTAGCTGTTTAACAGATTTATAAAGAAAAATACTTTGAAATAAAATAATGTATTTTATGTAGACAAATATTAGAAGCCTTTAGGCATACATCAAGCAAATACAAGTTCTTATGTAAAAGCGCGGTGGGCGCAAAACTGAAACTCCATGCGCCTTAAATAATATTACATCACTGGTGGTCATCTCAATCCTCGAAATAAAATAAACTTACTATCCAAACATGCGGAAACCGAGAGAGATAGTCGGTGTATATTTAAAATATTTATTAAAATAAAATATATTTTCTAAACATCTGAATGGTAAGTTTAATATCACGAATGTACGATAAATCAAAACTTAAGTAGATACGTGATAGCATGTTAATTTTAAAAATGGCAATAAAAAGAGAATTAATTTTTCGCGCAATGGATTCCACGTCTTTTAAGTTCTTCACTTTCTAGAAGAATGTGGAGTTTAATTGGAAAAGTTTCTTTCATGTCATGTTCTTTTAATGGCAGAAGGAAATGGAGATAAGTCTGAAAGTTTACAAAGGGATAAAATATGTGAGAGGTGAGAGCATGTCAAATATTCATGCTAGCCATGTCTTGAACTGCAGCTATTCAGAGAGCCAAGGAATTACTAGTATACTACATTATGTGCATACTGCAAACATGTGAATGGAAAAATTTACATAATATTACGATGAAGGGGAAGTGGAGTGCTGGTATTCAGTGTCAAAGAGGCATCTGTCAAATATGTTTGTGGATTGTGGACATGTACCTACGCATGCACATAAATAATAATTATAACTACCCTAGTTAAGTTCTTGTTCGGTGAAGTTTTGAAATAAATAACCAAAAACGTAAACTTATAGGTATCATTTTTATAATTTAAACATTTAATTTCATTCGTCCGATTTTATCATTATTTTCAGTACACGTAGCTTCTTAAGTCACCCGGGTGCAAGAATACCTGCCTACCATTAATTTTAATTATATTATATTTTGGTCAGTAGGTATAACTAAATTACGTATGTTTAATAAACAGGTATTAATTAAGAAATAACTTACGCACTTCTTAATCCCTATATTTTGTCTTTTTACAGATGGAAAAAGATTAACTTGACTATAAAATTCCTTCGTAGTTTAATGAATAATCAAACAAATTATAATTAAAATATTGTATGATTAATTAAACGCTAAGTACTAAGATGGACGCCAATTTTTCTGGATTTTTTGTAATGTTCTTAAAAATCTCACGAAGTGTATCGTCACAGAATATCTGCTTGTACAACAACTAAAGTGGCTATAATTTTCCACTTTGAAGTATTCGTGAAATTTTTTATACAATTTAATTTTCGCGTTTCAGAAAACTTTGGCTTAGTATGTGGAAAGTTTTAAACATCAAAAACGAAACCGCAAACTTATTTTATTTGTTTACTTTACCGACTAACCGTAAACGTTTTTTTTTTCAAAATAACTAGTTGAACAAGACTTCGGCAGGAGTAAACACTTTTTTTATTTGTTTGAGAGTTAAGACTGACTGGTTGATTTGTTTTAGCGCGAAGAATAATTTTAAAATAGAGTTCTGATCATATTTTACATCAAATCAATATTCTGACTTTATATTTTCAAGTATTTACTGAACAAACATTTAGTCCTGTCGCATATTAAAGCAATAATTCTATGTATTGCAGAGTTGCCTACCATTTTCCGAACCCCATTGCAGGGTCGGCTTGGGATATTAGGCATAACACCAAGACTGCTACGTCAAATCAGTGACATCAGCTCTGATTGTCGTTCAAAGAAGTAGGAAATATATTTAGAAAAGCCCAATTTTGAATGACCGTGGAAACCTTACAATATATAAATTTACAAAAACTAGTTTTTACTTGAGCTAGTAAATGTTTCTGTATTGCCAAATTTTCTTCACATCGAAAATATGCGAGTTTGGTGGGGGTGGCTGAGCGTGGGTGGGAGTGGGTGCCGAAAATGTGCTTTCTAGCACATTGTTTTGTTATGGGAAGGCCACAAATGCTTCAGATTGTTTCGGAAAAACCTGTTCTAGAAAGTTCTGGAAGGAGAAGGTTCTAGAAGGTTCGCGAAAGTTGTAAGACGATCCAAACAGTGTACTAAAATTCTACGCGTGCGAAGCCGCGCGGGCACCGCTAGTATAACATAAGATTGTCAGGTAAAAGCGGAAAGAAGGAATTGTACATAATCGAGGATTTTGTAGCACTCAATACAGCGAATTGGAAATTGCTAGAAGAGTCTGGGATAGTCCACTAGATTCCGGAAGCATTGCGAAGCGACCTTGACTATAATGGGAGATTGACCGGGCCACTGCGCATCTAGTTCAGAGTGGTTTGACAGGCGACAAGCGAATAGTTTGACGACATAGAAGCGAGCGCATTGGGAAGCCGCGCGATATCATGAACATATAATTGACAAGAGTTAAGCGAGACAGTAGGTACTTACGTGCGAACTAGCGTGAACTAGAGTGAACCTGAATGGAACGACCTTGCGATTGACAAAAGTGCAGCGAATTAAAAAGTACATTTGTGGAATATTCTAATGAGAATTAGTGTGAACCGAGTGACGGTGCTTCACTCGATTCACATTAATTCAGCGTGAATCGGGTGAAGCACCGAAAAAAGAGTTGCGTAATAAATATAATTTTAATTATTTTTAGTATTTCATTTGCCTCCCACAGCCACGTTGCTGCGACAATATATTTAAAAAATATATTACAAGATCGATCATACTTTCATACAAAATATCGTTGACTTTTATTTATATATATTATAATATTTCCCAAAGCTTTCTCTCCCACTCAATTTAAACTAACTTTTCAACTCCTTTTTATTTCAAATATTGCTGCAGGAACAATAAACGAGTAAAAAGCCATCAATAATGAACATAAAAATGCACTCCGTGTCAAAGCAATTTCCCAAACAAAGGAATATTTTAAAAAGCAATCAGTACGTCCGTGTGTGCGAGCATGTGTGTACGTACCAGGAACGTGCAGTGAGTACATTGGGACGTGAATTTTACGTTAACATTATAGAAATATGTAAATCGAAATGAAATATGTCCCTAGGTATTAATTAAACATTCACATTTAAATACATCTGAATATTGTGTTGGATAAATATTTCATTTCGATTTCTTTTCCAAAATATATGTTTACATAAAAGTATTCACTGCACGCATTTTCTACGTACATACCCCTCTTTGAAACCAATACTGTACTTATTTTTACCAAATGTAAGAATCAATATTTTTGTAAGCATTAACATAATTTTTTACGAAGCCCATCGATCATCAATTTATTATAGTTCTTAACTTATCGACCTACCTACACTAAAATACAGAACACTCAAATTATTCAACCAATTCATTTATTAAACCTTTTATAAAAATCCTACAAACCGCACATCATGCTTCATATTATGTCAATTCCAATTATTTTGTGAAGAACTTTACGTCTGTCTGTTTTGCAAACTTATGCTTTAGGAGCCGGCGAGTAACATAGGCAACATTTCTCCCCTTATTCTCATACCCCTTCCCCTTCCCCTGAAATATTTTCGATGCAAATCTGTACCGTTTGACCTATCGGACTCAAAATTTGGAAACTTATTCTTTAGGACTCGGCGGGTAACATATGCGACATTTCCCTTTCTTTCAACCCTTCCCCTCCGCTGATATATTTTCGATGCAAATCTTTACCGTTTGACCGATCGTACTCAAAATTTGAAAACTTATTCTTTCGGACTCGATGGGTAATCCTCATATTCTCATATCCCTTCCCCTCCCCCTGACATATTTTCCATGCAAATGTGTACCGTTCGACCGATCGGACTCAAAATTTGGAAACTTATTCTTTCGGACTTGGCGGGTAACACAGGCAACATTCCCCCCTATTTTCATACTCCTTTCTCTCCCCCTGACTTATTTTAGATGAAAATCTGTACCGTTCGAATCGAAACTTTGTTTACCCTCACAAATTTATTTCAAACTTAATCCTTAACGCGTGCAACGCCGGGTATGAACAGCTAGTAGGTAATATTTAACAACTAGCTGTCCTTACCCAGCGTTGCACGGGTTAAGGGTTAAGCTTAAAATAAATTTGTGAGGGTAAACAAAGTAACAAACATTCGTTTCGAATGGTATAGATTTGCATCGAAAATATATAAGCGGAGGGTAAGGGTTAAAAGAATAGGGGGAAAATGTCGCATATGTTACCCGCCGAGTTTTAACGAATAAGTTTCCAAATATTGAGGTCCGATCGGCCGAAAGGTACAGATTTACTTAAAAAAATATATCAGGGGAGGGGAAGGGTTAAAATAATAGGAAGGGAAATGTCGCATATATTACCCGCCGAGTCCTTAAGGCGATCGTCTAGCAGAATGAGCAAATTTCACCATTTTTTCTCATATCTTCTTTTGCGTTTTTTATTACATTTTTGTATGAAAATATCTCATTTTAAAATTTATTCATCAGGTTACAAATATTTTAAATACGAGTATTAAAATGTCATAAACTAAATTAAATAATTGATTAATAAATTACCAAACCTTCGATGTTTTAAAAATGAAGAAAATTGCTCCACTTTGTGGGCCTTTTATGACTGAACGGCGTGTGAGATGTCTTTTTTATTCAATAATATTACAAAGTTAACGATTATCTTAAATTTATTACAATTATAGAAAAATCTGTTAATACGTTTATATGCAATTTATGTTTTAAAAAATACTGTTTTTTAAAAATATTTTATTTTTTGTGGGTCTTTTTCAACTCTTTTTACATGGTTGACAACATTTTTACTTCAATAGTCAAAAGAATAGATATTATAACTTTACAATAAAAACAAAAAAAAATCAAAATCTTTTTCGATATCCCTGATTTTAGATATTTTATCAAGACGCAACGTATTTATGACATAATACGCAGTGCCTTGATTAAATAGCTAAAATCTGAAATCGAGAATTTTTTTTTATTTTTTTTTGTATTAATTTTAAAATAAAAATGTCTATTCCTTTAATTTAGTAAAGAAAAAAAGTTATAAACTATTTTAAAAGGATCGAAAAAAACTCACAAAAAATATAAATAATTTAAAAAACAGTATTTTTTAAAACATAAATTGCATGTAAACGTATTAACAGATTTTTCTATAATTGTAACAAATTTAAGATAATCGTTAACTTTGTAATATTATTGAATAAAAAATACATCTCACACGCCGTTCAGTCATAAAAGGCCCACAAAGTGGAGCAATTTTCTTCATTTTTAAAACATCGAAGGTTTGGTAATTTATTAATCAATTATTTAATTTAGTTTAAGACATTTTACTAAGATATTCGTATTTAAAATATATGTAACCTGATGAATACATTTTTTAAATTAGATATGTTCCTACAAAAATGTGATAAAAAACGAAAGAGAAGATATGAGAAAAAATGGTGAAATTTGCTCATTCTGCTAGACGATCGCCTTAAGTATAAGTTTACAAATTTTGAGTCCGATCGGTCAAACGGTACAGATTTTCATCGAAAATATGTCAGGGGGAAGGGAAGGAGTAAAAGAATAGGGGGGAAATGTCGTATATATTACCCGCCGAGTCCATAAGAATAAATTTACAAATATTGAGTCCGATCGGTCAAATAGTACAGATTTGCGTCGAAAATATATCAGCGGAGGGGAAGGGTTGAAAGAAAGGGAAATGTCGCATATGTTACCCGCCGAGTCCTAAAGAATAAGTTTCCAAATTTTAAGTCCGATCGGTCAAACGGTACAGATTTGCATCGAAAATATGTCAGGGGAAGGGGAAGGGGTATGAGAATAGGGAGGAAATGTTACCTATGTTACCCGCCGAGTCCTAAAGAATAATTTTCCAAATTTTGAGTCTTATTTGTCAAACGGTACAGATTTGCATTGAAAATATGTCAGGGGAAGGGGAAGAGGTATGAGAATAGAGAGGAAATGTTGCCTATGTTACCCGTCGTGTCCTAAAGCATAAGTACGCAAAATTTGAATCGAATCGGACAAACGGTGTGGATTTATATAGAGAACAGACAGACAGACAGACATTGAGTTTAATAGGTATAGATTTGATATTATTTTGAAATTGACTGATTAAACTTTGTGAAAACATTATCAGAGTTTAAAGTATTTTTTGTTTTCACATATATAGTACAGGTAGGTCTTTCCATTTAAGATAGACAATCGAATTAATATTTGTAAGCCGTGTTGACTATGTAAATTGTTTCGTTGTGTTGGTGTTTATGGGTATAAACACAAACACAACGAAACAATGTGCCTGGAACACATACTTATTCGATTGTCTTTCTTAAATAAAAAGACCTCTAGCTGTCAGAATGATAACATCTGTTTTTATAAAATAAATTTTATCGTGCATAGTGATATTTAAGTAATAATATTTATAGAAAAATTAATAATAATGTTGAAAAATAATAATTTGACATGTTTTATGTGAAATAATGGGTTTTGATTAGGATGAAACGTAAAATATCGAATCACAATGAGTATCCAAAATTACGTGGAACCATGTAATATTATTTTTAATAAGCATGTGTTTGTGTAATTCACTTTCTATTTTTCCATATAGGTTTAAAAGTAAACTAACAAGTTGCGGAAACATCTTTTTTATTTATCAAGTTAATGAAAATTAAACGTTAACATGTCTGTGACCTATATGAGCTGGCTTACGTGATCCCTTTACACAATGCAATGTTCACCAATTCTACAGTAAGAACATACTTACATTGTGAAAAGTTTCAAAATTTATTAACTTCTGTTTAAAACCATTTTTTATATTTATTTATGTCTATTGTATTTTATGTCTAAGATCAGATTTTATTACCCTTTTGGAGGAAAGGGATTGTTTCTTAACCGGTTGGATTAATTCTAAACACATGTACAAAGCTAAACGTATAATTTTTAACTTCTAACTTCAATATTAATAAAAAAATATGCATCATTTTATACGCCCAATATTTCGATAGGCTCAGTAGCAAGGCAACCCAAAATTTAGTACGAGTAAACACAGATATTAAGCGAACGGGCTTATTTACGCCCAGTATAATAGTGAAAAGTTTACCGATAAATCTCTCGCACGTAACAAAAATTGTACCGATATTCCGCGTATTTACTCCACACAAGCAGCAAATAAAGTTTGCCTGCCGACAAAATATATCTGAATGTTCGAGTTGGGAGCTTTCCAGCTTAGGGCACATTTCTATGCCGGGATGGCGTGAAATCGGTCAGAGTAAATAATTCTAAGTGACGTTAAAGTCGCGAATATAAAGTTGGCCATTAGCCCTCGGGCAGTTGGGAATGTTTTCAAGGATTCTTGGCCCCGCTTTTGCAAAAAACTTGTCATAAAAAAACAGTAAAAAAAAGTACGCAGTTGAAAGTATTTGCTTCTTTCTCTTGGGGGGAATAAGTTTTAAATGAAAATTTGACTCTTTTCACTTGAAATATACATTTTATATGTTAAGTATTGGAAGTTCTAAAATAAAATATTTTTTCCAGGACGCTGAACAGAGCAAAATTGTTTTACAATATAAAAATTTTAGTTTTCAAACAATTTTATGAAGGTTTATTGAAAGATCTTTAAGTTATGAGATCGTTAAGTCAAAATTTTCCTTTTCCGAGATATTTTATTTTATTTGGAATTCTTACAACATTTTTTTCTCTAAAATCCAATAAAGTTATTTACCATTGAGCCGAGTATAAAAATTCGCTTAAGTACTTATGTTACTATTCACATAAAAATATTAAAGAGACAAAATTGTATTTGTGTTTGATTATATAGTTACGAGGGCCTATTGAAAATAAAGGTCTCCTTTTTTTTTTCACAGAAAATCAAATTTATTCACAACTTTATGTACATCGCTGGAAAGGTTGAACATTTAGCTATTATTCTACAAAGCCTTGCCGATCAATCCGCGTCGCGAAGCCAACTTACAACTGCTTCTTGCTCTTCCTCGTCTGACTTGAATTTATGTCCCCCAAGATATTTTTTGAGAGCGGGAAACAAGTGGTAGTCGCCGGGAGCAACATCCGGGCTATGAGAAGGGTGGTCGATGATATCCCAGCCGAATTCATTGAGTTGGGTGGTCGTTCATCGATGAGCTGCTTAGGGACCTACCTGGCGGACACTTTATGGTAACCGAGGACCTCCGACACAATATTCTGTACGGAGAAGTAGCCACACTCTTCAATAAGAACTTCTTTTATCTCATGAAGGGTTATTCTCCCGTTATTGCGCACTATCTCGTCGATTCGAGCCGCTGTTGATTCCAGCAAACTCGGCCTCCCCGATCGCTGCTTATCGTGGAAGTTATCCCGGCCCTCAGAAAATTCCCGGCACCACTTCCGCAGGTTTTTTTTATATCCATACACTTCTCACCGCATACTTCCTTTTTTGCATTCAAAAATCTAATGATTGAGCGCAGTTCGCACCTGGCGGGCGAGCAGCGACTGAGCGTCCCAAAGTCTCGCGGATGGTTCTATACTGTGGTGGGAGAACTAAGGAATGCAGCGCTGTTGTCAAATTTCACCTAGCAAGTCGCGTTCAGAAATAGCATCGTTGGAGACCTTACTTTTCAATACGCCCTCGTATGTGAGTGATTGAGCCCGTTAAAAACAGTTTCTCGATAGACAGAAAACTTCAGATAATGCATTGTATCTTTCAGAAATAAAGACACCGTGTGAGTTTTTTCATTGTAACTAAACATTTGACATCGTCCGGACATTATTTCTCTTACAAGTTGTATCGGCCTGAGGTATGTGGCACAGTTAGCGAAAGTTCGCGTAGATGCGGACGCTGTAGGCGATGTTCGCAACTCAATTTCGCTATTTATTATCTGTAGATTCGATATCCACTTCGTAGATTCAAGAATGTATACCGCCATACTCAGAACACTTAGGGAATTGAGTGCCCAAAATCGATAATGAGAATGCTGATACTCACTGAACAGCAACCTGGGTTCTCAAGTGCGTGATGGGCTGGAAAATAACCAGGTCGGTAAGGAAAATCTGCTTGCAAATCACCTGTGGTCTAGTTTCAATATTCGACAATAGGTTCGATTCGTCCTCACAAAAAACAGCATGGACGATACAAAATTCATAGCCACACTTCTTAGTTGTATACTTAATCTTGAATTTCACAAAGACTATCAAGATAAAAATAGATTTTACAATACGTGACGTGGTCCCCTAGGTCTACAATATAAGCCAATATAATCCAGACTGCTAATTAATAAACTGCGTGTGGACTAGAAAACAAACTAGCAGGCAATAAACATCGACCGCAGCGCGCCGGGCCGCTGTCGTCCACATAACGGCGCAGGGCATGCGCGCATACTATCTCAGCTATCATTTTATATTTGAGTCATATATTTCCAGACACCGCTAACTCCAAACCAAAAAAAAATACAGCAGGTTAAGTAATTTTTACCTTATTGTGTGAGATGTCATTACCTACACTGCTAGTTTTTTTACATTGCTACAGTGCTAGAAAGTTTGTTTACATTTATAACAAACTTTCAAGAAAAACTAACAGTGAAGGTAATGACATCTCACACAATAAGGTATAAATTACTTGACCTGCTGTAATTTTTTTTTTGTATGGAGTTTGCGGTGTCTGGAAATATACAACTCATTTAGCCGTGCAAATTAGATTTTTCCAAAACAAATCCCTATCGTTTTCAGATTAACCAGTCAGGTAGAGGGACGTGCATGTTATGGTTCACACTGTCCTAAGGTTGAAACACTTGGGATGAAGATAAACAGATTTTTGTCTTTATTTTTTTTTATTTTTTTTTTATTGAAATTAACGGACATAGTCCAATAAAATATATTACATAACATGAACAACATTAAGTACATCATAATAAAAGTTAAAGCAATTTAAAAGATAACAGATTTTTGTCTTTATTTATTTATTATTATTATTATTTATTTATTTTTTTCCATAACATGAACAATATAAAATATATTCCATAACATGAACAATATAAAATACATCAGAATAAAAGTTAAACAATTTAAAAGAAAAGCAAGGACAAATGAAAAATACTAACAAGATGGAGACAAGATCTAGACTATCTATTCAGAGATTGTTTGAATCTGGACAGACTTACACAAAATTTTTCTAGAATTTATAAGACGACATAACCGTGACATGAGATCATGGAATCCATTATTGGTTCTATGATGACTAAGGAACAACAGTTCATTATTTCTGAGTCTACGGGAAGGGATATTGAATTTTATTTGGCCCTGTAACAGTTTTAAGAAATTATTTATCGCATAATCTATTTGTTCATTACATGTAAGTCTATAGTCCAGAATAACTCCGAGGTCCTTGATAGACTTGACTACATCCAATTTTATATTTTCTATTTTGTAGTCACAGGAAATAGGCGTTTTTGATCTATAAAATGACATTATTTTACATTTGTTTGTGTTAAGTTCTAGGCCTTTTTCTTTTCACCAATTGTCAAAGGAGTCAATATCAGATTGAAGGAAAGATCTTATTTATCTTATTTTATTTATTTTATCTTGTAAAGTTATTTCTCAATACATTTAATAATTCACTTGTAAAAGTTTTTAAATGAAGTAAATCCTTTTAAATACAAATACACGTGTGTGGAAATTTAATTGGCGCACGTTGTCCGCCATGAGACATCTCTAGGTGCCGCCGTAGTAAGCTCCGCAGGACAACTGGCCTTTATGTAGGTATATCGCAGCGTGCGACGAATAATATCACATAAAGTGTATGAATGTCACATAAAAATGATACCCGATTAACCGATCCTGCGGTATCTAAGATCTTAAACGAAATCGTAATTAAAGATCTAGTATTGAGACAATAAGAATCTCTACACTTATATACTGGTCATGAAACCGTCGAAATCCAAAAATCTTAAATTCAAAGAAAACGCTCATAAACAACATCACATTTTAACAGATGTCTCAATATTTTGTCGTTAAAGCGCAAAGAAATCCTTCTCATTTCTCCGCGACCCGCTGCGCTGCTCTGTTCGGCTTAGATGACGAAATGTATGTATTTAGGTTAGTTATGAATTACACCTGATGATGAGAGGAACCGCTCCTCTCGAAACTATAAAAGTAATAAATTATTTCTCAACGTGTGAGCATTACAAAGTTTAATTTAGCGTGTATTAAAATTATCCATTATTATTTCAATGCCTAAGTATGTCGTACGACCGCAAAATAATCAATAAAAATCTTTAATTTACAAGTTATAAGTAATGTAAATTTTTAAACAAGTGGAAAATTTCAGTAAAATAAAAGTGAAACGTGAAATTATCTAAGTGCCTAAGAGTTGTGATGAAAAGTTAATTCCAAACTGTGTCAATATCCGTCCTTGACCTCCATGGCGAGAGGACACTCATGAAGACGCTGCGATATTACTCCAGCAAAACGTCAAGAATTGGATCTCTAGACATGTATACTGTTCGTACAAAATATTCGTTTCTGTTACATTGTTAACATCTAAATATGTCAAACGACCGTGAAATAAACCTTAAATCAGTAATGAAATATTAATTCCGCTCAACACCAGCGAAGTGTTAACTATGTTACATTAGAAATAATATGGAAAATTATGTAGAAATTACGTGAATATCTGTGAATAATTTATTGTTTGAAATTAAGAGTATATCGAGAGATTTCAAGTTTTGTGTTGCCTTTTTTTTCGTTTTCACCTTGCATTTCTTTCCTACCGAAATACATAATATCTGACAACGTACACCGCATCAATAATTATAGTTGCCAGGACGGCAAGTAATAATAATTTCGAGATATTTTATTTGGCACACCAACTTTTATTTTTCCGTTTCCGTCATGCCGGTCAATGTCGGTCGGGAAAAATCTAACCGTAGCAAGAATCTCATAAGCAGTATCTAATATTTATTTTTTCTGAAGGTTTGAGATGGGGAATACAATACCGCTAAGAATAGGTACATATCAATGATGCGGGATATACCTACGTGAATAACAATTTGATTAATTTATAGATGCCGGCCTAATCAATACAATGTTTGTTCATAAAGTTATAGTTTGATGACGACATTCGTTTTAAGTGGTATGGGTGATGTGCGACAAGTAGTCACAACGAGTCATAAAGTCATACATCGGGTGGAATCGTTTTGGGCCTACCACACGCTCAAGTATCACCACACTTTTGCTTGCGCATGCCGGCACCGTGTACAAAACACCAACTACACGCACGTTTGTACACGGAACACCGTGCGTGTAGTTGGTGTTTTGTACACGGTACAACCGGCATGCGCATGCAAAAGTGTGGTTGATACTTGAGCGTGTGGTAGACCCATTTCACACAAAATGTAATAGATATGATTCTAATTACCGACTCAACGATGACTGTAAACTGATATTTTTGGCAGTTATCTCCGTGTTTCGTATAAGTCTTTCCAGTTAAGAAATACAATCGAATTAGTATGTATAGGCCGTAATAATAACAATGCGTACGACACACATTGTTTTGCTGTGTTGGTGTTTACGTGTATAAACACCAACACAACGAAACAATGTGCCTCGTACGCACGGCTTGCACGTACTAATTCGATTATATATGGAAAGACCTATAACCGCGGGCATACTCGAACATACAACGGATGAGACTTTGCTCTCTCGTTTCAGAGATTTGTCGATATTGGTCGGTATATGTCAATTGCGTAATTCTACTTTGCATGTAAAATGCAATTATCAATAAACCATAGATCCTCGCGCTCTACTGTGTTATATCCTTCGCGATAATAAAGCGACTAACAAGACAAGAATCCGAGACGTGGGAGGAATATTACTCTACAATCTCTCTGAATAAACATACTCTAAATTAAAATATATAATTTAAAAGTAATGGTTCTTTGTGTAGATAAATTTCTCAATATTGTGGGCTCAATACTAGAACTTGATAACTGAATAAGTACTGTTTTGAGATAATTGCAGTTGATGTTTTCATGGTTATTATTATGGAGCATATGGCTCCTCACTAATCAATTTTAAATGCATATTTTTTTATATAACTTATTAATGACATTGTTATTAATGACATTGTTACGAACCACTAAGATAAATTAGTGAAATTAAGAAAAATAGATATCAAATCCATTTAATAGCTTGATTATAATAACGTGTATCTAGTTTTAGTATAAAATATATTACTTTTGAACTCATAATATTTCAAAACATGCAAAATTCAAAAATGTTCTTAGGTTTTCACGGCCGTTCAGAATCTTCTGTGTGAGTTTTCTTGGATATTCTACCCTGTATATTTGACCTCTCTGGCCAACTTTTTGGATCCCATTGCATGGTCCATCATCAAGGCTGATGTGATGATAGACATCAGCCTTGTTAATCTGCCCTACAATGGGATCCGAAACGTCGGCCAGAGACATCAGACGTACACGGAAAACTGCACACAGAAGATGCCAAAATTCAGTTATCAAATTCTAGTATAGTAGTGGCAAACTCAAACGAGAACAAAGAGATTCCAATTAGCCTAAAAAGAAAAGCCTTTGAATCGTGCATACTGCCAGTGATGACGTATGGATTGGAGACTATGGCCCTTACAAAGAAAAGTGTAGAAAAGCTCAAATACACGCAACGATCCATGGAGAGATCCATGCTTGGGTAAGCCTAAGAGATAGAAGTAGAAACGACGAAATTAGGCGCAGAACTAGAGTAATGGATATCATGGATCGTGTAGCGAAGCTAAAATGGCAATGGTCAGGACACGTTGCAAGACAGTACAAGTGCAAGATACTACAAGATGGCCTCCCAGAGTTCTGAAATGGAGACCTTGGGAAAATAAAAGAGGCATCGGAAGACCTCAAAAGAGATGGGCCGATGATATTGTCGCTGTGTGGGAAAAGAAATGGCTACAATTAGCCAACAATAGGGAAGAATGGAAAAATAAGGAAGAGGCCTATATCCAACAGTGGAAAGACGAAGGCTGATGAAGAAGAAGAAGAATTCTAGTATTGAGCCCAGTTGTTCAAAGCTGGCTCAGTCGCGATACCTGATTAATTCATGAATGAATGTGGTTCACGAGGTGATTTCTACGCAAATTGATTAGGGTTACATTGGGTTAAAGTGGCTCTTTCTCGGGTGCGTGAATGCAAGGGCAAAACTTTAGAAGGGTGTTTGCTTGTTTAAACGTAAACAGATGATACGCTATTTAAAATCCTCGAAGGCTCTCCCTTATTAGTATTCCTTTGATGGTTTATTAAGTTCCTGTGGCGCACCATAGCATGAACCTACATATTTTAGACGGTGCAAAAGGGACCGAGGAACGTTGCGTGTCAAAAACACTGAACTGAAAACCCGGGATCAAAGGGAAAAATGTATTCAGGGGCGTTCACATGCGGGGCCATGGTGGATTAAATATTTATTTATACTTTGCATGCGACACGAAAATATTCGAATTAAAAATAGATACACATTACACTAGGAAAATGATATTATAAGAAAAATGTACATGTACAAAATATATTAAAATAAAAATACACGAATATAGAATAAGCAAATAAAGAGATATATTATGTCGTCCTTAAAATCAATAGTTTAGATAATGTTTAAATATCATAATTTGAAATTTCTAACGTATAATGAGACATCCAAAGAACTATCAGTTCTTGCATCGCATAAATAATACAGAAACACATTGTTAGAAATCGCGGGCCTAAGAAAAACGAGAACAAAAACTCAGCGAACAAAGTTATGATAGCCAACATCAAGAAATCGTGGAAAGACTTTAAAAGTATTGCAAATTTATAATTAATATACATTTTAACAAGTAAATGGTAAAAAAATTAAAAGGAGGATGCTATTAATTACAATGTTTTATAAACAAGGATTGTTATATAAACAAAAGATTCTATGAATTTACAAATATGTTTTATACATTCTCTTTAATTAAGAAGTTTTAATGTTAGTCAAATATATCTACAAATATAACTGAATTAATAAAATGCTCTGAAATAAGGTACCTTGAAAATGTCTGGAAAGTGTCGCAAATTTCTGAAGCGAGTTGAAAAGAGTAAGTCTCCCGCATGAGCTTTTAGGAAGCTCTCAGGCGCCCTGTTCACTTATACATGGTGATGAAATTAACCGGGCTTAGACATTTTAATTTATTGCTTATTAATATGATATTATCATTAAGACTTTTTTCAAAATTAACCATTATTTTGTACCTAAGATCACTTGTTTATAATAAACGTGAAGTTGAATTTCGTGTAGAAAATTTACATGCATCAGTTAAAAATTGTTATATTGTGATATCACTATAAAATAAAGTTTAATAATATTTATTATATGTGGAGTGTAAAAGCAAAGGCAGCAATATTTAAAAAAAAAATTAATTTATAATTTATGTTTCCTCTAAAATCTCGAATTCAGTACCTACACTATAAATTTGTAATCCTCTAATAGGTAGTTCTTTCATAAAAACTGCATTCAATTTTATTTGGATATTGCTGCCTTTGCTTTTATACCCCACGTATGTACATAATTTATTATATGAATGAGCATAAACTACTGCATTAAAAGACAAAGATCGTCGATGGATTGTAGCCACATGATCATGATGAAAATATTATATGCTTATACATTGAAATTTTTGTAACACAAATGTAAGTCTATTTGGTATATGTAAAAAATATGTATACATATTTTTATTGGCATACCTATGTACGAGTATGTAGATATAAAAATATTAATAAAAAATACTGTTTAAATGATTTATTTAAATTAAATTTATTTTTCAGTAGTCATAATAGTGCGATTTCAATTTTCCTGAATATGGCACCAGTGGTAAAATACCATCAGCATCGTCTTCGTCTCGCGCCGCTTCGGTAATAATCGACCGACCGGCAATCTTCTCTCCGACAAAATACGTGTTGGTAGTCGCTTCACTGTAATTCTAAGTGACTGAAAAGCTACATTTCAAAATGAAGACTACAACACGCACACGTTCACTAGTTTGAATACTACAAAGTGTGTGCTACATTTGTAGTAGGTACCAAAACATTGTACACTTCATCTACTTCAATAAACTACATGAAGTGAAATAATTGTGTACTACAAAATTGAATCTGCTATAATGATCTATAAGAAATGCGTCTTAAAAAGTGTACTACTGAAAAATTTTCTATCCATGATGGGGGTTGTTTCAGTTTTCAGCATTTCATCATTCAGTCCCAATTTTTTTAAGCCATGGGGGGGTTTGTTTCAATTTCCAAACTTTTCCTCATTTAGCTACATCAACTTCCCAAAAAATAAAGTCTGACGGGGGGCGGGTAGAATTTCGGAAAGCCGTTTCTACTTGCATAAAAATCAGCAAAAAATCTTCACAAAATTGAAGGTCTGTAGTTTGAAGTATAATATAATTTGAAGTGTGTACACACAAAATTGAAAGTCTGTAGTTTGAAGTATAACATAATTTGAAGTGTGTACACACAAAATTGAAGTTTGTATTTTGTCTGTAGTTTGAAGTATAACATAATTTCGTGTGTTTTTTGTACAAGTTAAAAATTGTGGTGTGCGATTTGTAGTGTGTAGTGTGCTTACACTTACACTTACACTTACAAATGTATGAAGTGTGCGCCTCAGTATAATGTATTTAGTACAGAGTGGACCCATCACTACAAGGTCTCACTTCTGTCGGTACTTCTCTCTCGCTCCAATAATCCTGCTACTCCTAAGGTAACTCATTTCGGCGTCCTGGATTATTTATCTGACTCTCTTCGTGAGAATCCATATCTGGTAACCGCATATTAAAAGTGATACACAGTTTTAAAAACATGGTCTCTAGTGACGGGAGGCAAAAATAAATAGACTGAAGTTTTGGAACTTTAATTGTTTTTTTTTGTGTTCCCTGAATAGTACTGTCATAAAGAAATCCGAATTAAGTGTCAAGACCAAGCTGACTCTATTTATCTGTGCGAAAAAAAAACAATATGATTTAAACTCTTCGTTCGTCCTACAAAATGTGGTAACGTTATCTCCGGAGATAAGCAAACAGATAAAAACCAAAAATATCTGCAAACAAACAACTTTTCAATAAGTTTTAGAAAGTAAGCAAACAAGATTCGAAGTTAAATTTACTACATATATTATAATTTTATTCCAGGTTATTTTTATGGGTTAGTTTATTGACATTTTCCTAAATATTTTATTTTTAAATAGCATCATTTTTCTATAAAAAATAAACAGGCAAATTGATTGATCTAGGTTTGTGCAGTGTATTACTTCTTATCCGCATACACAGATATGGGCTTACTCAAACATCAATTATTCGATGGAATCGAATAATTGATGTTTGAGTAAGCCCGCAAGTAATGATATCGCTCTCTCACAAAATCTATTGTTTGACAAATAATTATATATTACTGACATAAACAAAATAATATTTAATGAATATCTATTTACACAGATATTATATAGCACGATAATCCAAAGGAAAATAAATGATAGAATAATTCGTAAAAAATATGTAATTCTGGGAACAAATACAGAATATCCCACCTTTTAATCATTAATTATACCTATGTCTATCTGTCTATTCTCTGTATAATCGTATATCCTTTGATCATAATCAAAGTTTGCATAATTAATGTTTATGACCCTACACCCTTTAACCAATCAAAACCAAAGTTTGCATAATTGATTTTTATGACCCTACGCCGCTACCATATCCCCTTCCCCTAGACCTACCACCCCCTCCCTCAATATAAATATCATACATTCCAAATCAAGTACAACCATCCATTGCATAATCACTCTTATGAACTACTCATTAACCTGCCCTCATCGTGATATCCTGCCCCTGATAATTTTTCTCCGTATTATCCATCGCATGTTTTACATAGTTACTATTTAGATCTCTTAGTTACTTACTTACACCTACTTACCGTCCCGCGATTTTATTAAGGACTTATACTTACTTTCTTAGAAACCTGCGGTTTTCTCGCGGGGTAGCAGGGAGAGTAGAGCGCCACACTCCTCTGTCCCGTCACACAATTCTCGCGTCATCCGTATTCATACATCTTCGTACGCAAGCTCGACGATTATTGAGGCTCCTAATAGGACCATCTACCAGTATCTAGTTAATACGGTCATGCCACGTTTTCCGCAGTCGTTCTGTTTATGGTG
>JADDOH010010771.1:0-25729 GCA_016648135.1 Agrypnia vestita
GTTATTGTTATTGTTATTGTTATTGTTATTGTTATTGTTATTGTTAGTGTTATTGTTATTGTTATTGTTATTGTTATTGTTATTGTTATTGTTATTGTTATTGTTATTGTTATTGTTATTGTTATTGTTATTGTTATTGTTATTGTTATTGTTATTGTTATTGTTATTGTTATTGTTATTGTTATTGTTATTGTATTGTTATTGTTATTGTTATTGTTATTGTTATTGTTATTGTTATTGTTATTGTTATTGTTATTGTTATTGTTATTGTTATTGTTATTGTTATTGTTATTGTTATTTGTTATTGTTATTGTGTTATTGTTATTGTTATTGTTATTGTTATTGTTATTGTTATTGTTATTGTTATTGTTATTGTTATTGTTATTGTTATTGTTATTGTTATTGTTATTGTTATTGTTATTGTTATTGTTATTGTTATTGTTATTGTTAGTTGTTATTGTTATTGTTATTGTTATTGTTATTGTTATTGTTATTGTTATTGTTATTGTTATTGTTATTGTTATTGTTATTGTTATTGTTATTGTTATTGTTATTGTTATTGTTATTGTTATTGTTATTGTTATTGTTATTGTTATTGTATTGTTATTGTTATTGTTATTGTTATTGTTATTGTTATTGTTATTGTTATTGTTATTGTTATTGTTATTGTTATTGTTATTGTTATTGTTATTGTTATTGTTATTGTTATTGTTATTTAAATTATTATTTCTTTCAACATCCATTCACTTGACTTAATTGGAAGGTGATTTTCTACTGTAGCGTTGGCCTCATTGATAAATCTTGTAGTGGGTTCCAAACCGTCAAATATGTCGAATACTCAATAAAGTAAATCAAAAACATCTCCACATTATAAAGAAGTAATCAGGCTGCCTGTATCTATTGCTCTTAAGACTCTTTTCAAAAATTTCAACGACACCCCTTCATAAAATCCAAAGCATTGAAAATCACACTCCGCATTTTAATAATTATGAAAGACTCTGAAAAGTCAATAAGTATCACTAAAAGATAGATTCCAGTGAATCAGATTTAGGTAATTTGACAAATATTTTCATTTATTATTAATTTCATCTAATACAGAATCTTGCAGATCGCTTACATAAAAACATTACTAATATTTACAAATAATTAATTAATTAATAATACAAATATTTACTTTGAATAATATTTGGTTCTTACAAATCAATTTATTATTACGATGGATACAAGTTTTTTTTTTCCAAATGGTACGCAATCAATTCACGAACGATATGCTGAATAAGCCAAGTTTATTATAACATATTTTACATTCAAATCATTTTTATTTTATTTTCCAGTCATTATTACTGTAAAAATTGCTAAAATTTAATCTATATATATATATTCTCTGGAAGAGCACGACTTACACTTTAAAAATATGACGAGTGCCGTGACCTAGCGCCGCCAAAAAAACGCTAATATATTATTTTTGTTTTAATATTATTTTATATCTTAATTTTGTTAATTCTTTGTTCACATATTAAATCAATTATCTTTAATTACTTAGATAGATCCACTGTAGAATATAATGAATGAACCTGTGTTCTTTAATACAGGCCACGGTCTAGTTAAGACAACCGAACTCTTTTTAAATGGAGATTTACGGAGATCCGAATACGGAATACGTGTCACATCAATAGGACAACATTACTGATCTCCTGGAACGATGAGCGTACCAGCGACCAAGATTGAATATCTAGGCAACAGCCTTAAACACTAGACCAACAAGCTACTTAAGTATTTTACATAAAAAACTCTAATACAGTGATGTAATGTAAGTTAATAAAACATTTGTGTTTTTTATTTTTTATAGTATTCACTTATAATGTCTAAATTCATAAAAAAAGTATAAAAACGTAAAAGTACACAAAAAGGACTTCTAAAATTGCTTGGGATTGCCGTAGTATGTTGATTACTAGCTTATGTCATTATAATTTTCCAAATAATATATTTATTTAATCATTTATTTTTGTAGTGTTTATACTATACATTACCCAAGTTATAAAATAGAAATATACCTAATCTAATGATCGTTTAAAAATTTTCACAATCTTCAATTATATCTCAAAACGAAATATATTGTACTGTATTTACCGTCAATTTAAAATAAAAAAATATATATATCGTGTAGTGTATCACGCATTCCGTGAATGTAGGCGTTGATTGCTTTTTCACCGGAGGCATTCGGAACAAAGTTGGGTAAACATGTGTGGACTGCCGATTTCCCACACAAATCCATGTGTTCACGAAAACCTCTCCAGTTGCCAAGCACGGTAAAAACGCCGAGTTTCGTGCTTGTTTCGTAAATGAATCAATTAATTAATCAAGGGAAACAGTTTGTCGCGCGTCACAAGGGTGTGTGAAAATATTATATATAATAGGGTACAATCAGTGTCATTGAGGCCGCCCCTGGCAATTTCTCAAATTTTTTCCTCAATTATTATAACTAAATGGTGTCCGAAACATACCTCACTCAGAATATTGAAAAAATATGTATTTGATGCATTCTTTTCTATCAAATACACATTGGATAAATATGTATTTGATACATTCATTTAAAACATTACTTTTTTTGACAAATGAATTTATATAGCTGTAATTTTCATTGTTTTTTCTTATTGAATTTAAAAAACTAACCCATAGAAACCAAGTTTTTATTATACTCCCTTTCTCATTGAATCAGTTTCCGTGCCTACTGCACGCGTCGGGGTCATTATTCATTTGTATTGATTCCAATTTGAAAAACCCATTAAAATTTCTAAAAATCCAGAATTATACATTAATTATTAATTTTTTTTAGACGAAATTTTGTTAATTCTACATAAGCGAAGAAATTCCAAGTGTGCAAATTAAACGTAGCATAATGAAATATTGAATTCTTAATGTACAAAAACAGCTTTGGGCAATTGTAAAACAATAAAACTTTGTGCAATTGTTAAAGCGCGAAAAAAAATCACACATTAAAAGTGGAAACCTTACGAGTACCTAACAGAGCTAAGTATAAAACTATTTTATATTCAAAATTAATATATACCATCCACAATACATAGTTTTTAAATTTTAAAAATGTATTGAAGAGCACCAAGATGTATCTTTTTGGCAATTCAGATTTAACCGAGAAAAAATCACAAAGGATTTTATGAAGATACATAGATTGGGTGACTGACTGAATGGGGACTGAACGGTGACTGACTAAGATTGGGTCACCTAGACTGGTCAACTAGTATCGGAGCGGAGCAAGACAAGAAAAGATGAAAGTGCCTTGTCGAGTGTTCTGGCCCCGACCCCCCAAGGATGAGGTTGGGACAACTCGCTGGCGCAGTTTCGCCAAAAGGACGTTTCGCCGGCGGTTATTTCACCAACGAAGATAAATACGTTATTTAAATATAAAAGAGACTAGCTACGACCCGTCAAAAATGACGGTACTTTTACATGCCGGTTCCTAAAGAATAAGTATGTACTTATTTATAGCCATGAAATAGTAACAGTATCCTCAACGCTGAAGCAGCTACATTGGCTTCGCCTGCCGGAGTGAATACATTTCAAACTCTCTCTGATGATGTACAAAAGTCTTCAAAGAAAAGCACCACAATATTTGATCGACCTCTGTATCCCAGACAATATCACTGTAAGACGGCTCACACTGCGGTCAGCTAAATCGGAGGCACTCTGCAGGTTGGTAAGACCAAGGAGACCTGGAGCCACCAAGTTTGCGGAACGTGCTTTCAGCTTTGCGGGCCCAGCTATGTGGAATCAGCTGCCTCCAGTGTTGCGATCTATGGAGAACCAACCAGGAACTCTTCAAGAAGAGCCTAAAAACTCATTTTTTCGGGATGTCGCACCTGTAGAGCGCCCTTGAAGCACCACTTATGCAAAAAACGGTGCTATATAAATTAACATAAACATATAAATAACAATGACTTATCAAAATATTTGAACATTTTTTTTATTTCCCTGCCGACAGTTAATGGTACTATTTTAAAACCCAGCGATTGTGCTTGGCGGATCATGAAATGTTTCGCGTCTTCGCTAAGCCCTAGTAGATATTTATAGTATCTTTTTGTGCGACATGCGATAAGCGGCCGGTTCGGGTTTGCTAGCCCGGGGTTCAAGCCCCATCTCCGGCCGTTTAATTTGTTTTATTGGCCGTAAATTCGAATGAAATTCGGACCGACAAAAAGACAGACGGACGTACAGATGGACAGACAACGCAATTATTATGTTTGATTGTATATACCCGACAATTAAAAACATATTGAAGATTTATATTCATAATCGATTCATATTCATAATTTATTTTGAGATATGCTGGATAAAATTAATGTTATCGCAGCTTAATTCATCACAAAAATAATTATAATGCTGCAATATAAAGATATTCTTATGAATTTATTTTTAAACGCTCGTAATATGACAATATTTACATGACATGCGTTTTTTTCAAACATTACTTAATTTACACGTAGCATTGGTTGCTATATTTTGTGTTTTCCAAAGTTAAATTAAATATCAAAATACCCCAATCCGTTGTTTCGTCCGGTCCGGTATAATCCCTACCCTACGGATGGATGGAAGGGAGAAGCAACTCGGGGGATTGTATAAGGTTTCTCGGGCTTATTAGGTTGATCACTGTGGGGCGTTAAAGGCAGTTTACACGTGGCACGCCCCGCGTCAAAGCCTGCTTGATCTGACAGCGTCATCACACAATATAATAAAGTTAATTTTATCAAAATAAATTTATGTAGGTACCTTAGTGCTAATAACTAAATGGTCTTATGTTATTTTAATAATAATCTCTTTTGTTTTTGGAATTATTTATAGAATAAATACTTTTATTTTTGAAGATACTTGATCGAAAATGAAGAGGATAAGAGGACTCAACAAAAAAATGACAACAAATTTGTCAATAATGTATTCTCCTTTATTATTATTACTTCACTATTATTTTCTCTGCAATTCGGTATGGACTCGAAGAATTCGGAAGGAGGTATTCAAAATGTTCACTCTTGTCTATTTGACATTCCATTTTGAAGGCATTTAAGTAAAATAAATAATAATTGTAGCGTAAAAGCAAATACAATATCCTGTAGAACAGAAAACTTTCTGTCGCATAAAGTATTATCATTACCTTGATTATTATCCCGCACATAAAAAATGTAAAATGGCAAGTTATTTCTAATATACGTTGTATAACTTCTTCACTATCGCTATTATATTCACCTTTCATGTACAGTACAGTAATACATGTTGAGGTTTTTCGAACAAGTGAATTTCTAAAACGAGTGAATACATAAGATTAATTTTTATAAGAATCCTATAAAGTATATAAGCACCATGGTAACAAGTTTGATAATTTGTTAGCTTATCTCTTCATCTCATATTTTTCTGAGATTAATCCATTACGAAATTTGAGGGAGAGAGCGTGCGAGCTAATTAATGTATAAATGTGTGTTTCATTTTTATTACAAATCAATAGTATCTTTGCTGCTGTAAATAATACATAAATATGAATATTTTTATATGGCAATATCCCGACAATTTCCAGTAGAACAAGGAACATGTAATATGGAATATTTTATCAATACGGAGGGCTATAGATATATAATCCACATTCCATTCTCAACTCCATCCATCATCCCACACCTAAGATATTATGATTTACTGCTGCTTTATTTTATTTTCTCTTTGAATAAAGCAATAAAAAGCCAACTAATAAGCGAGACACGCTTTTTTCATATAATTCCAACAGACCAAAAACATGTCAAACTTCATCCATCACCTTTCCGGAGAGCGAGGGCGTGAAAATCATCCCTCTGGAAATCCTCTCACTCGAATACAAATTAACTTTACATATAATCCCACCACCACCACACATCTTACAACACGCGACAAGGAAGACACTACTTGTACATGTGGTGAGAGAAAATATAAAGCAGAATAAAACACGTAATATCTGACGCTAAAATATCTTTATGTTTGAAAAGTTCTGGTACATTTGAAAGTGATCAATTAGATCTGTAATTCAAAACGTGCAACAATCTGGTGGTATTTTAATCGGTGACACACTAACCATTACTTGGGATTTGAATCCGGTTGCGTCGATGATTGGCAACTGATTTTTTACAAGTCGACGAGCAACCATCGCCATCGGTACTAGACAACAATTATATTTTAATTAATAATCGATACAATCCTGTACAAATCCCAAATGACTGTACCGAAAATAACCGATTGAACATCACTAGTGTCCTTGAGGTAGTTGTCCAAATGGATTTTATGGTTAAGAGGACATCCCTATCCAGCAGAAAAATATCAAAAAAATGAATCAAGTGAGTGAGTATCAATCATTTCTCAAAGATCGTGAAAGTTCTAATAACTTCTAAACCATTCAAAATCCCTATTTGACACTAGTATGGTTATTGTGATGTTCCTTAAACTTATTCTTCATTTAGACTACTTTGACAATAGACAATCAAGCGCAGACGAGTGCGAACAAGACTAAAGTGCGCAATACAACGCGCCCACAATAGTGCGCAGAATAAAACCACAAATTTAAAAATACTAAAAAAAGCTTTTTTGACTTCACCTAATCTATAAACTAATAATGGTATAATAGTGGTAAAATTTTGTGAAACAATCCATGAAAAAGTTTACCTTTACATTACACAGTAATGAAAAGGGTCAAAATATATTATAGATATCTCATAGAGACGAAATAATATTTTTTTAAGGGAAAGTAGGTATGGAAGACTTTGGGTGTTCATAGGGCTTACGAACTATTGTACGGCTAACTTAAGTGATCACTTTACACAATGTAACGTTCCATCCATGATAGAATACCACATCTATCATATTTTGGAAGTTGTATATATATTTAAGTTTCACATGTGTGTGTTAATTTATTATTTAGCGCTACTGGCGTCCAAATCTTTTGATTCCCTTAATTAAATACAGATGTCACTAATGATGTATCTATTTTTTATTGGAATTTTTAAGGCAATATCTTTTAATGTGTAATGAGTTTCTTCCGAATTATTAGCATTACGCTAGAATACGCCTGAAATATTATTTCGATTTTAGACCAATTTATTTTATATTCAGAATATTTTGTGTTTGTTAAATTTTTTCAAAAACACTACTGGATTCCATACCTACTTTCCCTTAAAAAAATATAATTTCGTCTCTATGAGACATCTATAATATATCTTGATTAAGAATGTCCCCTGGGATAAAAACCCAGTACTGTGTTCCTGAAAAATTTTATCAAAATCAAAATATTCTGAAAAAAGTAAAATTTCTTCAAGAGAATGAAATGATTGTTTCAAATATCAAAGAGATGAAATTATAGTATTTTTTATATTCGTAATATTCACAAAACGGTGCATTTTGTCATTCTCGTAAAATTCCTACCACAATTATTAACATATTATTCAGATTTTAATATTTCATAGTAAATTCCAGATAAATATTTAATTTCGATTTTTTTTACAAAATGTATGTATGTTTAAGTAAAAGTCATGCTTCTTATTCTTACTGCACGCTCTCACACATATTTTTAAATAATAACTTTTTTATTTTATTTATTTCAAAAAATCCTTGTTTACAAATAAAGGTACTTAATACTAATTTAACAATAAAATATAAGATAAATTACACTAAAAACTAAATCTGAATCTTGAGCCATGCATATTTATATTTAAAGACTTGAACAAACCATCATTAAACAGCATTCGTCTCCAGATTCATGTTTTAAAGACGTCAATAGAAACCGTAAAATGGTGTCATATAACTAGAAATCAGAGGGCGTCTGCTTTCTTGGTATAAAATGTTTGGCTCATAATAAATATAATCCTATAAAACATTGAACACTACCCCCGAGAAAAGCGTTTCATCACGATATTTAAGAATTTTATTTGCAAGGCAATTCGTATTATTTATTCCCTACGATTTTTTAAAATAATTCCATTCGGGCGTTGTGATAAAATCATAACCACGACTTGTCAGGCCGTACGTTCTCAGATTCCGAAGCGTGAATTGACGTGGCAAAAAATGTAGGTCGTTATATTTTTTACGTACAACGTAGGAGGTTTGCTAATACAAAAATAAAACCCCAAAGGCACTTTGTAAGTTCGTACCCCGTCTGATACGTCTGGTTACTTATTTTTTGTGTTATGTAACCTTTTCGGGTAAGGAGTACGCCCGTAACCCGTAACAACGAAAACACCTGGTAGTGAGTGACACTTTTCGGGATGGGTACAATTTTCGTCAACAGTTCTCCGAAATTCGAGATGATACCGGTCCTCTCAAGGCAATAAATTAGCAACTGTAATTTGATTGCCACGATATTTTGTTGCGGATACTAAGAAGCTGTTGTACCGCTTCAACCGCTCAATCCTCGTGGGTCGTGATTCCTGTCGACTGATACTAATAAATGAAATCCTGCCCATGTTCCTGAAGGCTGCGGCTGAACCGTAGTCGAATTTCTCACGTCCAGGTCAAATTTCGCCATAACAAAATTTCCGGAAATTATTTTCGCGATGCCGAATGAAATATTGTATTTTTCTGACATACTCAATATACTTAATGATATATTTTTATGGTTTGGTTGGTCGCGTTATATTCAGACTTAATATTTCATTATAATATGTCTGAATATAACTCGGCTTTAAATTTAAGGCAACCTCATCTATTTAAATAATTAAACATACACTTTAAACGTAATTGAATGAATAACATTCAAATTTATAATCGTAATAAAAAATATAGAGAATATAAAAACGCAATTAATCAGAATCAGTATAATTTTCACTGCTCTATGGCATATCAGAATATTATTTTATGTAATACAGGTTATACCTTCTTGTACGCAAACTGAACGACAGTATATCGCTAAAAAGAAAAGAAAAAAAACACAAAAATGAGACTATTCTATAAAGTCCGTTTTCAATAAAGTATCTTATTTTTTTATAAATTGATGTGCATATGTGAAAAATCCGTGTAAAATAAATATATTCTATAATTAGAACAGTGCAGAGAATTTTTGTATAACACTATTTTGTGTTATACTATAATGATATTTCTAAGTACGCATAAGATATAATTCATAATAGAAAAAAGTCAAAAAAATTACCCAACCTTCCAAGATAAGGACATGAAATAGAGATTACCAAATTTTTATCATGGTGGGCTATCAACATTTCCTAATATTTTATTTTACAAATTTAACTTAATGGATTTATTCAAATTGTAATTTATTATTTTTAAAAAACCTCGCCTTTTTTAAGTAGGTACTTATTTTCACCGAAAACATTTTACGAAGGATGCGGTGTATCTAGAACACCTGTAGCGGTCAATCTGGCAGTTGATTATATTAGCATAGATAGTAACGGAAAACATTTTCCTTTGGGGCAGAGTGTCTTCGGCTGACTAAACTTCCAGCGATGTTATCTTCGTGTTCTTGTATTGTATACATATTTCACTGTTACATACATTTATGTATCACGTCTTTCTCCGGAATGAATTATCTCAGCGTAGTCGCAGATAAAACTTAAGATAACTTGTATAAAAACGAACGTTTTGGTTTCTTGAATTGTAATTTTATAACCATACGTCTAGCTGAAAGATTTTCGCGATACAAACACATTTGTTTTCAGAAAATCTCCTTGGGTTAATCTACATCTACGATTTTAGGATTCATATTTTAAACCATTATGACTATTTACTTATTCCTTTACAATTTATATATATAATACTTATTGTGCTTTGCCTGTCTCGCTAGAAACAATCTTTTTTAAGATAGGCAAAATTTGCAAGTAAAATTAAGAAAGCAGTCACAAGCATATTTGCTATTTTATTACCCGTAAAAAATCACGAGATTTTGAAGCTAATAAATCACAAATAGGATAACATTTGTTTATTTTTAATTGAATTTATTCGCTTAAAAATAAAACTAAATATAATCAAAAAATGATGTCTAGAAGGTATAATTTGGAGGGGGGAACCCTTGCGTGCTGCCTGAGCCCGTAGCGATCATACTCTAATTATCTAGTTGTAAATTCCATCCAGCGTCATTCCGGCAAAATACGGACTTTACGAACCGACAGACAGACAACGAAATTATTATATTTAGATAACATTAGATATATGTAGATATAATATTAAAAGACAAAATAGAGAGTGATAACTTTTACAATAAATATGTACAGAATTATAAAAATCTTTTAATAAAATGTGGACGGAGAAAATAATAATAAAAAATAATAAGGCGTAATGCTATTCGTCAATCGATGGTATTCGTTTATGTAACACTTAGCAATAGTTGTGAAATAATGTGACCGATCAAGTGGCCAAATTATCAATTTGTTTAATTGTTTAGCTTGGAGTGCACCAATACCAATAATAGTTACCCATTTCACTAATCTATGTTTTTATCATAAATTATATCATCAGGATACTCAATTTTTGTTACGCTATTGAAAATCATTTGACTGTAAGTAGCATGTGTTTTTGGATTTGAAAACTATTTTTGTTTTTGCATGCAGTAATAGTATTTTCATTTTTTTTGTAATGTATCTAATTACATTCTTACGCAGTTTTATTCCAATATCAAAAACATATATTTTTCAAAATACCCCATCTCTCTGTAATTATTATGGTTTTAAGAATCTAGAATTCGAGAATATATCATAGAAATCTGAATTTGTTATTAATCCTCATAGATTTTTTTGTAAGATGCTTTTCCTCAATCGTGCTATATTTTATGTGAACGAACAATTAAATAACAACATTTTAATGCTTAGGTCAAAATATACAATTTAATTTTAAGCATAACAAAAATAAGTAAATTTGATCAAAAGTGATCAAATTTACTTATCTGCGAGTAAGCGGCTAATATCGGGCCGAAGACATCAGTAATAGTTATAGAGATATCATTAAAAACACACGTGTATATAGAGATATCATTAAAACATATATATAGAGATGTCATTAAAAAACATATATATAGAGATATCATTAAAAACACACGTGAGACCACACTAATATCCATAAATGTTTTACGATAATTTAATCTGATATCACATTTGCTACTCCCTAATACATACGAATGTCGGCCGTATAATGTCTATTATACGGCAGACATTTTTCGTATTCAAGTCAACCACTCTAGCGGAGCCTCGTTATAAAGCGGTATTGGAGGTTAAAAAATGTCATCGCGCAAAAAGCGGGATTGAAGAAATCGATGTTCACTGACCCACTATAGACAACTTGACGAATCATCCTAAAACACCAATATTTTCCAATCATAACCCAACTTCACCTAACCTAACCTAACAATCCTAAGTCACCCGTATTAGCACCCTTTGTAACGCGATATTTGTAGCTACGTTTGCCTTTTAACAAGTAAATTATTAGTATAAACCATTATTGTTGCATTAGAAATTAAATCACGAATTACGGTTACGGCAAAGGTAATTAATAACTGTAATTTAATGACTATAATGAACAAAAATGACACGGCACTTAAACCGGTAATGCATAGAAAACATATGGTAGTTTTAAAAATACACAGATAACATTTGAAATAGATCCGAATTCGCGTTAAGCCGGACGCGTTATAAGGTTCTCCATCGTAATTGAGATAATTTTTGATCCAGTGATTAAAATATTCGCCTAGGGTTCAAACCTCATTCCGGGAAATCGGCAAGTCAGTCCTATTTTCATAGCACAAATGATAAGCTTAGTTAGAAAATAGTAAGAATATTTATGTTTACGTTTTCTGTGTACGCATTTCCATTTAAAAAGTAAATAATTTTTTAAATTTAAAAATTCCAATCTCCCAGATCCGGATGAAATAAAATATAATATGTAACTGTATCGAAATTTTGAGTTTGTATCGTAATTTGTAAAATGTCTATATTTAAGCGGACAATTGGTCCACTTATCACACTGACAGTTTAATGGGCCCAGCATCATTAGCATTGTAGCTCACTAGCAGAGCGACTGAGATATTTCTGTGATGCGGCGTCAAACTAAGGACCTGTGATAATGATAATCACACAAACATGTCGTGATCTAGAGCCATAAC
Organism: Agrypnia vestita; assembly: GCA_016648135.1. Lineage (NCBI taxonomy): Eukaryota > Metazoa > Arthropoda > Insecta > Trichoptera > Phryganeidae > Agrypnia > Agrypnia vestita. The sequence continues at coordinate 12,122 of JADDOH010010771.1, forward strand.
GCTTCACGAGTTGCAAGCGCCTACCAATCATATTAATAACTATGGAAATCTCGCGAATTTCAACTATTCCCAACCGTGATTGTGTTTGACTGTTAAATTTGCCACAGGTACTTACATACACTTACAATATTAGATTTCCACAATTATGATAGTTAAAAAAACAATAACTTTTTTTTAAATGATTATATAAGTTTATTGTTTATGAATCACTTTTTAGTTGCTTGATTATGTCAATCGATGTCCACAGGAAAAATACGCAGGCACAAAAATAAAGTAGATTTCATATGTGTGTGAGAGTAATAGATATTCCCATTTTATGGTACCCTGTAGGTACACTTGCATCGATCAATATATACCATTTTTAATCAAGATAACGGTTCAGTTTCGATAATGAACTTAGCCGAGAACTTATATAGAAATCTGATTTGAATAACTGTGTACATAAATATACGTAAATCCTCCACAATTGGCGAAAGGTTTTACCGTAATTTTTAAAGAAAAGCCTTGTTGATGGCACGTTTACCATGCTGAAACGTCGGCCTAGGTTTTTTCAAGAAAATCTATCTACAAAAAACGCGACATAAACGTATTCTCGGAAACCTTCATCAAAACATATATCGGATTATCTCATAAATAATGCGATGTTTTCCATTACAAGTATGATGATCGAGATAGGATTGAATAAATTCAGAAAATCTTAAAATAATGATATTCAAGAAACCAAGTACGGGCATCAACAAAAATATATTCTTTCTATTTTGAATTGTTTACAAATACAATCATGATATATTTCTTCTCGAAATTTTACGCATTGCAAGAGACTGACAAATATCGAATATTCAGCTATACATATATTATTCCTAAGATATTCACCATATAGTATACCATAGATATAATTCTGTGCTAAATTATAGAGGCTTTTCCCGCATTGTCGAAAGTTTATTACACTTCTATTAAACTCGACCTGGTAAGTAGGTGCGAACGAAACAAGCCTTTATTATTCTTAATTCGAAACAGTAGGACTCACGTGTAACAAGTGCCTAACTTCATATGGAAAGGTTTTTTCAATGGGCTAGTCCTATCAGAGGCGTCCACTGGCAGCGGATTGAACCAATCATGAACATCATAACAACAGAATCGGACCAATGTGCAATGGGAGTACCCGAAAACCGCATGGTGGGTGAAGAGCTAGACAACGTGGTTTCGAGAAAGAAGGGGAATTACGGATCGGTGGCGGTGTCGTAATCTCGAGACTATATAAGGAGTGGACGCGGTGTACCAGGAGCTTCTGTTGGGGAATATCATCTGCGGATGAAGGTGCTGTCCAGTTTACTACAGCCTGAGGCTCAGGTCACTTGCGGCCACGACATGTAGAAGAATCTACCATTCGGCAGTACCAGAAAGGACATACTGCCACGATGCGTAACAGCTAAGAGTCCCATTTATATTATCTATTACGGTTAATTATTTCACTATCGAATTATATTTAATTTGGGAGAATTTAGATATCGGAGTAACGTGTAACAAATAATATCATGATTGCTTGGGTGATATTAGTCCGAATTGTGCGAGAATGTCTTCCGAACGAATATATGTTGATACGTGAGAGTTTCATACTATCTGTACTAACAATTGATTATACGAAATTCTATACGAAATACTTAGTATCATTATAATAATTATTGACGCGTTGTGTATTGCGTAATCAATCAATTCAGCCTTCAACTAACTCTTTTGTGACTTGAATACCTCTTGATATTCAGCTTAACAAGTAGCTTCAGAGTGACGAGTAAAATGAGAATCTAACTAGAGATTATAGATTTCTGGTTTTTGATTGTTGGGCTAGGTGAGGTTACACTAGTGATCGGGCGATAATCCTGGAATCCACGCAAGCCCCATGAGGACCTTTAAAGGCAGGCTTTTTCTTATTGAACGGAGTGGCCACTAAACCACGACCCCAGCACTTCATCCTGCCCGAAACAGCATACACCATCCGTTGATCAAAATAGCGATTCCGATTAAGGGTTAATAGAAAAAAGAATTACCTTTAGGATTAACCTATGTTACTCAGGGATACATATATAGGCCCACTTATATACACATTGCGCGTAATATATCACTACACAAAGGGATGCATCTAAAGGCTCCCTTCCTCCTATCTGAATCCGTCGCAAAAAATCACATTTCATCCCCTTGCAAGTTCATAGAGATGAATATGTCTATTTTATTGCTCATTGAGAGATGTTGTATTTATCCACACTATATAAATATCAAATTCCTATAAAAAAAACATTATTTTGTAGCCATGTAGTTAACTCAGGTCTGCCGAGTGCATAAAAAAACTGTAATATTTTCTTAAATATTGTAATATTTTCTTGTATTGTAATATTTCTTAAAAACTGTAATATTTTCTTAAATATAAAATTCACGTCTGAGTGTATCCTAAAAAATCATTTGCACGTAGAAATGAATGACGAACTATTAAAAATTAATGTTTTTAAAAATAATTATTGTTTGTTTAATCTTTGGTTTAAGTAAATAACTAATCTGCTGAATACGTTGAGCTGATTGATTGGAATCAATAGACTGGATGGGATTTTAGTGTCTCATTATAAATAAAATACATAAAATTAAATGTACCACAGTAAAACAATTAAAAAGATTTTTTCTCATTTAAAATAGTTAAAAATCACAAATTGATGTATGTGATTTTTATACACATGAGTTGACATCATGGCTGCGTACAAGCATGTTCTATCACAGTATGCTGAGGGCTAAACGCTCAAATAATCATCGACATGATGATTTAATTTTTTATATGTAATATGCACATATATTTACATTTTTTCTTCGAATTCTCCTACAATATTTACATTCAGCGTGTAGCTATATGATTATTTTTTATTATATTTTATTTATTCATGGGAAACTGTACCTACATATAAAAATCAGATTACACATGATTATTAAATAGTTTCCTACAGTTAACATATTATGTATTAACATATAGCAACAATAACTTTAGTTATACAAAAAAAAAGTGTTAGTTGCGTTAAGTTTTAAGTTACGAACAAACTATGAAAGTCAAAGAATTAAAGGTAAAAGGCGGATCAGGAATAAATAACAATTATTACTCAATTACAACAATTACTGGTAAACTAGCTAGAAGTTCTTTTTCACGCGTCTTATCGGTCATTCCTTGCACACCCACAGCCAATTAGGTACATTTGGGTTTTTTTTTATTTATTTAAGCCTACGGTATGAAGTATGTAAAAATTATATTTTAATAACATAAAATTTTAACAAGTATACCTAGTGCATATCTAAAAAGTATGATAAATACTATTATACTAATTTGTACATTATAATACTATTATAATGTACAAATGTATACTTCTTTCAAAAAAAAATTCTATAAAATATAGCTTGTATATTTTAAAACGTTTAAATATTTGAATATGCACGTGGTTGGTTGACAGATTATATAGTATGATAGTAAAATGGAGCAAGAATTTATTTCAAATTCAATTACCTATACGATTTTCAATTAGAAAAAAGAAGCGATTTGCTACCTCAAATAAAGGAAACTACCAAAATATGAATATCGTCGGCAGGTTTCTCTTAAATGGTGTTAAGCTTTCATCAAATACATCTACAAATTTACTGTACTCATTGCCAAGTCTATATAGCCTGGGCAACGATTAATGAATATGGTTGTTTGCTCTTATATATTCGTAGTAGAATATATCTCTTGAACGTTGCCATGTTGACGTTACATATCTAACCAAGAAAAAATCAAAAAATCGGCAATCCATACATTCATAGCAAAATAACGAGCATAAACCACCAAAATGTAAAGACATGCTAATGCAAATTTCTTAGCATTCTACCTGATTCCTTGGCTGGTTCCAACACGTTTAACTTGATTAAAAAATTTACGACGAGCTTGAAAAGGTCACACTAAATACTGTTAAAAAGTATAATATTTTAGTAAATAAGTCGCACTTTATTACAAGAAAACGTTTTTAGTGTCTCGGCATGGAATGAAATTTAATAATTATTGAACAAAGTCAGTTGTAAAAAATGCGTTTTGATTAAGAAGGAATTTAATTATGCAATAATAAATCATTTAAATGCGTCTTGAACATACGCGAGGGGGGACATTCTTTCGCTGTGACCCAACCCTCTTTCCTAAAGAACGGGTTTATTTCATATCTATAAATGTTTGCACTGTATGGGTCTAACCCTTTTTAGTGATACAAAATTTGTACCAACCTGTACATCAAAAAGCATCCGTGTTTGCTTGTGTCCGAGCGCCCTAAATATTTAAACATCACAGGTCTCAAATGGAGAGAATCAATCGCATAGTCATTATGTAATCTCTTTCGTATGGAAAATAAACTTTAAATTCAACTAGATTTGAAAATTGAGATAGAAATTTTCCTTGAAAAATACCGACAAAGTCGTTTTCCATTTCATAAAATATTTCTTATTTTCTGTTGATAAGCCCCTGTATTATTTATTATCTAACTATCCGTATACCCATAAAAAATCACGGGACGTAATAATTGGAAGATTTCGAAGCTGAAAATTCATGAATAGAAAACCTTTTTTTTTTAAAATTGATTTAATATAATAAAATAATAATATAACAATGTCAAGACCGTGTAAAATCGACCTTTGCATGTTGCTGGAGCCGCGCGCTGATTGCGTGTCACACTCTAAGTAACTAAAGTTTTAATTTCAGCAAATTATGAATTTACGGACTTACAGATAGACAAAAAAGGAAATTATTAAATTTAGATTAGATATTTAAAAAAATTAAAACTCTTTGTGCTGATCGACAAAGTTAATTTATACTTTGGTATATGTTTTGAATATGTATATAAAGTACCTAATGTGAATTCCAATTTATTTTTATTATAAGCAAAAAAATAGATAGTTTTCTACTTTCTTTCTAACTTTCCTAATAAAGCCGATAATTTTGAAATTAAATAAATCTTACCTTACCCGCCATAATATTCTGGCATTATTCGTCTATTTTATTATATAATAAATTTTTCAAAACACTGCGCACAAGGGATACAGCAGGATTATATTTACTATTTATTATATTTACAGATACACTAATCCAGAAGCTATAATATATAATATAATATATAATAGGATTATATTTACAAAAACACTAATCCCAGCTACATAGACGCGCAGCGGCCACAACGTTGCTGTCTGTAGGAGCTTGTAACCGCAATCAGCAATACACTTTTAGTTTCTTTATATGATTAAGAAAGTCTAGAGCATGTGATGGCATGTACTGATTTTTCAACGTGACCTATTTTCATGCCATATTATAAAACGAATTTTTGAACAGAATCGATAGGTTATGAAAATTTAAACTGGAAACCATTTATCCTCTACCAAAATGCCTCACTTACGTTGATTCTATAGGGTTCGTAGCGGACATTAAGATAAAGCGTTACAGCACTCATCACATCATTTGTAGCTGTTTGATTCAAAACTTAAGCTGTTTTCATTTTCTTTCACCGACTTTTACTGAATTGAGAAAGTTCCAAATTTTCGTACTTATTAAAAAATTTTAAAGAAAATTCTAAGAGTGTTCGTATTCTTTTCATTCCTAAAATGATTCAACCATGTTCAAGCCGAGGAAAATGAAATTCTTTCCCTTTTTTTAACCTTAAAACTAATTCTGCGGATTCAAAAGTGATCTGCATACGAAAAATTATTAGATACATTGCTTTTTTACGAATGAAAAGTCATTGAATATACTGGATGTATGCTGCGACTTTTTGCTGATTGTCTTCATTGAATATATTGATACGGTGACGCTGGCAAACACAGGAAAGGTTAAACGCGCACTCGGCTCTTTCATATGCAAATAAGAAATTTCAAACTAGACGTACGAAGCGGGAAGATTTATGATTCATGCGGGGGTGGAGGAGGAGGGGAGCGGGAACTTGGCAGGATTGAGGTGGAACTTGGAAGATTGCTGAATGTCGGCTGTCGATTTCAAAATTGAAAAATAATAATTTTAAGTATTGAGTGTCTCTTAAGAGTCGGTTTTACTCAATTCTTAAACTTATAAGTGACTCTTAAAAAATACCCAAATCGAATGCAGCTAGTGTCTCTTAAAAATACCCAATTCGTTTGAGTGACTTAAAAAATATTCAAATCGTTAATTAATGAGTGACTCATAAATGCTCAAATTATAAAGTTCTAGCTCAAATTATAAAATTTATACACTATTTATTAATTAAATTACTCTTAATACAATTTGTTTTATCGGAAGCTCCCCGTATAAAATGTGACACGATACGTCAAAAATAGAACCTTAGAAATAGCGTATTAGAAAATTGCGTAACACTTTACAAGAGGTTCTAGTTTATCAAAAACACACTCAAATTATAAAGTTCTAGCTCAAATTATAAAATTTAGACACTATTTATTAATTAAATTACCCTTAATATAATTTGTTTTATCGGAAGCTCCCCGTATAAAATGTGACACGATACGTCAAATATAGAACCTTAGAAAATTGCGTAACACTTTATAGGAGGTTTAACAAAAACACAGGTAGTTTTCTATATATAAAAATATTTTTATGGATATTTTCTCTCCTTGTAGACACCATCGAGAGAAAATATGGAAAAAAACATACTTCATTCTGGGGTTATATGATACGTTGATGCATGTGACTTAAACATGAAACCAATAATAAGCTCTTGTGTTATGAAAATAATAATAAGGATAAGAAAGAAACTACATGGGTAAGTATCTTCCCACTAGACCGACAAGCTTGTAATGTGTATTTTTAAATTAAGAAAATAAGGTGCTAGAAGTACTTTAGTCTGTAAGTTATCAGGTCCCGTCTTCTCTACAGGAAAACAAAATGTACGCTTTACAAGACTTTGATTAAACTTGTAGGTCTTCTACGCTAAACTAAACTCGACGCTAAACTTGGACTCACAAGACAAAACAAGACGATTTATATAAAAGAATGATAATAGGTTATGTCAGCGTTCAAACAAAAAAGTTGTTAAGCTACGCTGGCTTGGTTGTGCGGATACCCAGGAACCAGCAAGAGAGGTTTTATCTAGCAAGAGAAAAGGGAAGACCGTAACTACGCCACCAGACTATACTAAGACCAAAACGTACTTTGTCAACTCTGAGAAATTAAAGCAGTCATGTTGGATAGGAATCCGTGGAGAACAATTTTGATAGCCATGACCCACATTTTAATTACATCATCATCATAATAAGCCCACAAATTGTCAATTAAATTTTTACTTAATCATTTAGATTTCAATTGAAGATAAGAAACATGTCTAAAAAATTATTTAACTACATAACTTCAAAAAAAAAGTTTTGTTCTTCAAAAGATATATTCTTTATAGTGGCCGAGGCCACTTAGTAATGTAAAAGAGTTATGTGCAAAATTATTATTATCAAAAATTTTATTTTTTTAGTTAGACTTTTACAAATCTTCAACCATCAATATCATTCCATTTTTAAAAGTATCATTTGAATATTTCTAACAAAAACATTGTGATGTTTTCAAATTTTAGAACTAATGATAGATATCGGTTAGGTATTATCACAGTATACTAAGAACAGTAATACGTCTTCGTACAAACTGGCCGCTACCCATTAGAATGTGTGCGTGCGTGCTCGGCGCCGTGTATACACGCACTGTGACACACACATTGACATAGAATATGGGGGCACAAGGCGGCGGCAGTAACGGCCGTGCCTTCGGTGCCATTCGCGTTCGCAGCCGCCGCTTTAGAAAAAAAATGCGCTTCCTGAAAAAAAAGCCTTTTTTATGTTTGTGATGCTTTACTAAAAAGGTGTGTTGATTATCACAAAGACTGTGAGTTTTCAAAAGTCTACGTTGATGTTAATCAGCGTTCTTGCAATTAAGTGCAGAAACTAGGTATACTAATTACAGAAATTTTCGGGTTTCGTGTCTACCTTATACGTCGGAATCTTGGAAGACGCTACGAGTTAAAAGAAAGGGAGTAAAAATAAAGTGACAACCCTAGCGTCAACGCAATAGTAGGCTTATAACTCGCCGACAGGCCGGAGATAAACTACTGTTCTGGGTATACTGTGGTATTATGGTATTCATTTTTGTACGTATATCCTAAGTATTTGTGTGTATATTTTGTATGTTTATCTTATGTATATCCTAAATATTTGTATTGTACATAAATAGCAACAATGAAATATTTTCCACAAAATTATTTAGAACTTTTTCTACATGTGTCCCATCCTTTGGGATAGTAAGACTTTCTGGACTAGAGTCAAAGTTCAACATTATGAAATATCTTCGCTTCCTATGCTTATATCTAAATTAATATTCGCAATAAAACTAAAATAAAATTACTTGAGTAAGAATGAAATTATTATATACGTACTTTTATTGATAAAATGATTCTGGCACATCGTTGAGCCATCTACCACTCAAGCCTCTGTGATGGACGTTGGAAAATGAAGCTTTGCCTAATTACTCTTCTTAAAATAAGCCTTTCCGACTGATGCCCAATCTGTAATCCTCGGACTTCTTTAGCCGACGGCAATGTTTGGAAACCCATTCCTAGTCTGTAAATATTGATAATCCATCTGTAGTCGAATTATTATTCATCGTGAATGATAGATAGATTTATGATTAAATTAGTTATCACTTCGCAAGTTAAATGTAATGATGATAACGGGAAAACGAAGTTGAATGTCAGCTATCCCGTACCAATAAACTTTTACGACTACCGGAAGATTACTTCAATGTAAAACAATTCTTTTATTTTTTTATTTATTTAATTAATTAAATTTACATAACGGTGTTAATTACATATATTATGTATTTGAATAACAGAATGAGAATATTAAAGCTTACCCACCTTTAATAGTGAATTTAATTGTCGTGGTTGAAAGTGGGGGGCATTTTCATATATATTGTTAAGTAATCATTAGTACTATTCTATTATTTACTCGTAAAATTTACAAAAAGCATCATATTAATAAAATATTTCAAATAATTTTTATAAAAATATTTATTATTAATTAAAATAAATTTTATGGTGTTAATAATTTACAATTTTGGAATATGTCTTAGATATAAATTATATTAATCAATTAGAAAGTTATACGGAAAGAAACTCACTATCGAAAAGCTAATTAGCTACCGCAGTCCATGGCATGAACAACTTTCGGGTTTTTTATACTAGTGGTAACCAAATATTATTTATATCGATATAATAAAAGTGTTTTTCTGTAAATCTTTCTAATTTATTCATCCACCTAAAATACATACATACATATCATTACTGCTATTTATATTTTCATATTATTAAGCGCCTTAGTTGAATTTTTTTCATTGTAAAAGCTCATTGAAGATTTTTAATACCAAATTAATTAATCAATTAGAAAGACATACAGAAAAATCTAATTCACGAAAAAATATTTGGCTACTACCGGGATTCGAACCCGAGCCACCTCCTTTCCGGGGCCGATGCTCTAACCACTAAGCTATAGGAGCCCTGTATATTTCCGTGAATATATCGACCTTATATGTAATTCTCACTTTATTAATTGATTAATTTTTATTTTTGTCCATTTTAGAGCCATCCACTTTTTTGATACGGGAGTTCAAATTACTTTGCAATACTACCGCTAGATGGACGCCAGAATTAACCGATTAATTCATTTTATTTGGACCCACATTTTATACAACATGTTATATTCAAGATATTATATACATTATACAAGATGTTATATTCAAGAACAAATTCATATTTGTGAAGTACTTACCTAATGTTAAACTACACAGACTTTGGACTTAGTTTCTTTCATAGGAAAGAGCGCTGGGTACTTGGGTGTTGTTTGAAATGCATATTTCGCAACTTAATTACAGGAAACACAGAAAACTTTTTTTCTAGTTTTTATGTAGAAAAGACAGTAGGATATATAGTATAGGTTTTTCCAAAAAAAATCTCATATTCATTATACAAGATGTTATATTCAAGAACAAATTCATATTTGTGAAGTTGTAATTTTTCAGAACAAAGTTCTGTGAATTTTTTTTTTAAAATTTTTTTTGGCTACTACCGGGATTCGAACCCGGGCCACCTCCTTTCCGGGGCCAAAAATTTTACAGAACTTTGTTCTGAAAAATTACAACTCATTGAAGATGTTCATTAAGCATGGTGCACAATTTAACTGATAACTTTAGTAAATAATTATCGTTTTCGAAAGGTTAGGACTGATTGAAATAAAATGAATTCATGAAAGCAATTTTCTAGAGATTTTTCAATATTCTAAATAAGTCGTCAGTGTCGCTTCACCATACCCGTGAATCAATATAATATAATCATTCCGATTCTGACGAACTGAAAACTTTTATTGATTATCAAGGAATTTTCTCTGCATTTCGCTTAATTTTTCGCGGCAGTAAATATCTATTCTCTGAGCCGGCATCCATGTTTAGATAGCCCAGGGAAAAGTCTCCCCTTGATATTTGAAATCGGGATGAATGGGCATAGTAAAAAGTGACAAATAGCGCCAAGTTTTTGCGGACCGGAACACTTCTATCAAAATAAATGGTCGAACTTTTTCGCGCAAAGCCTCGCGTGATTTGTGTTTTCTATGTGAGTTGATCACTTTTTCGTCAGCTTTGTTTAACTTTGAGTATAATTATACATGTACATACGATATATGTCCCTTATATGCACGTAGAAGATAGTTCGGACTTTTTTTATTATTCAAAATAAAAGTATATGTTGGGCGGCTCTCATAGGCCAGTGGACATGACACTGATTTCTCACACCAAGGGATTCTGGGTTCTATTCCCGGTGCGATCATAACACGCATATGCGATTTTCCTAAGACTGAATGTTTTTGTGACGTATTTCGCTACAGTAATTGGACTTCATGGCCTGTTATAGAATTACAAATTAAAGTAAAATATTACGCTTCGAACGCCAATAGTAGTGCACACTATGTATCCATCTAATACAGCGATACACAACCTTTTTTTTCTTCGGACCATATACACATGTTTGCTAAGTTACGCGGGCCGCAACATTATACCTACTGATATGACGAAAAAAAATTTAATATAGGGAAAAACAGTATTGGTTGAAACCCGTTTGATTTAAGATTAGGCTACCGCCACTTAATTAATAAACAAATATATTTTTTAACTATAACAGAATGATAATAATACTAATCGCTTATCAGAATACCAGCTCAAATATTAACAAACTTATTTCCCTATATTTAATTTATTTTCATCTTATCTGTGTACTTAAATACAAAAATGAAAAAAATAAAACTCAAAACTAACATATATCTAACCGTTTATTTTTGTTTAGTGTCTTAACAAAAATCAACACATTAATAAACGCAAACGAAAACCTTTACGTTTTTACAGACGCAACGAGGGACGAAATTATAAAAGGAAAAATGTCCAGAGTTGCACAGACCACATTGTGGTGGGAAATTCATTAAGAGACGATGCATTAAGAATACAATTAAAAAACCATACCAGTTTATACAATGAATTACAAGTTTATGCAAGATTTGGACTCAAAATATTGTGTGAATTATTTGAATGATAAAAAAAATTGGAATAATGTATATAGATTTACAAAATGGCTAAAAAATTACACGACAAACACAAAACTTACACTGTGTAGTTGAAACTATTTATGGTTGAAATTATATATTTGTTTTTGAACTATAGAAATCGTCGGTTTTAAAATCACAGAAGTTTATCTTTTTGTTCAAGCGTATTTCAAGATATTCAAAACTTGCGGTGAGAGATTTTTGTATTCACGCTCCTGATAATAATGTGTTTCGGGCCGCATGTAAAGACTCGGCGGGCCGCAGGTTGAGTATGGCTGATGTAATATGTTGCCAGGTGGCGTCACACGACAGGAAGGTGTCACAACAGTCGCCCATTAGACATGGAACGTGCCGGGCGTGTCACAATCGGAAAAAATATTTGAATGGTTGCGGTAAAATAGGCACTAAGTACCAAAATTTCATTTTTCAAACTAAGTAAGCAGCTTGATTCTATATGTCATCGCCACTAACCCCAGTAATGCATTATGTTCCTGCAATGTTGCATTTAGCCGTTATGCTCGTTTGAATATCGCGACTTCGCCAAGTACCACGGCGTATTATTTTAAAAACGGCACTAAGTGCCATGATCCGCTAACTTCAGATTGTATGAAAATGGCTTACCAAGTAGGGTGCGCGTCCTATGAACCCCCCAAACAAACAACACAGAAAAGGTGTTATAAAGAATATAATACAAATAAAAGAAGAAAAACGCAAGGCCTGGAATATACATCAATAACTCAGAATATCATTCCAGCAAAAAATCCTCCAGGAAATGAGGTATGATTCATTTTGTGTTTTGAAATTAACATTCATTCCGGTATTTTGTTACGGACAAGGGATACTGTTTGAATATGCTCGGGGTACTTACCTAATGTTAAACTACACAGACGTTGGACTTAGTTTCTTTCATAGGAAAGAGCGCTGGGTACTTGGTGTTGTTTGAAATGCATATTTTGCAACTTAGTTACAGGAAACACAGAAAACTTGTTCTTCAATTTTTTATGTAGAAAAGACAGGTAGGATATATAGTATAGGTTTTTCCAAAAAAAATCTCATAAAAACTTATATATGACATTTTTATTCACTATATCTTGTTTTCCTTGGCTTGTCGGTCATGGTACTTAGCGCGTTATTTGATTCAACCACTCATTTATTGAATTACGTTCATAAATATTTTAGAAATGCCTGATTAGATATTTGCTGGGGAAAATTGGTTCAACTACGCTGTGGTAGATCATTCCTCATTTTTTTGAAATAAATTATATTTTCAACGATGATAAAAGGTTTTACGGAAAAAAATGACCGCGGCAGCACGTAGAATGTAGCGACGAGAAATCAGCACCTTCTTCTTTATAAATCAAACCCATCAAAACAGATCATTCCGCCTTCCGTCGTTAGCGTCCGTACACTCCTTTTTTTATTGTATACATACGTAAATATATATTAAATACATTTGTTTTCTGACAAGATATGTACCAATTTTGACAAAATCACCAGGAATTTGTTTGTCTTTCTTACAATAATATGAGCAATGCCTCACTTTTTATTTTTTTTTACACTGATTAATTAGGGGATAAAGTAAATATTATATAATAAATTAAGTGTTGTTTCGTTTACAGAGTGGAAGTTCATGATTAACACAATGATTTATACACAACGTTTTATTCCACTAATTTGAGTTATATAAGCCTAAGCGCTTTCGATGGACACAACCATCATCTTCAGAGGCAATATTAGAACTAATTGTAAATCAATATGGCCGACAAATAGAAAGTAAAGGGATGACGGAGAGGGAGGGGGGGCGGGGCGAGGGTAGTTATTTATTGACATATACAACAGTAATTAATTTTTACATACAATAATACTTATTTTAACAATGGGGATGACGCAGGTATTTGAATGTTTATTAGGTTATTTTTATTTTTGATTGCTTTATTAATTTCTAGTATTTCTAGAGCATCCAGTTTA
>JADDOH010010772.1:0-22442 GCA_016648135.1 Agrypnia vestita
CTAAATCTTTGTTCCTAAGATTCAATTTGGCAAAAAAAAAAACATATCTCCCCTCGGATATGTCAGTTGATCCCACCTCCTGTTGCCGTCTCTGTCTCCGTCCCTGTGCCTGTTTTGGGACGGACTCAGTGGCTTCGGACGATTTGAACTCGCTTCACAAGCGCGATAATTAATTTTTAATATTTAATTTCTAAGTTCAGTCCATATTGTCGTTTGATCAACCGTAACTACAATCTATCGGGTACTCCCCTAATCATAGTTGATGTTTCTTCATTATCTACCATTATTATGCCCCGTTCCCTCGTATTTTCACTCGTCTTTATCGGAAATTTAACGATCCTTGGCTGCTATATCATTGTATCAATTTCCCTACACTCAACATGTACACACTGCATACCTAGATAAAACAATCGTTCAAAGGTACTATACCTAATTTTAAATTAATTTTGGGCGATCTTTCTCGTGGATCATCAAATGAATCCTGTCTTATGCCCGCGGCTCTCCGCGCACAGGGACGTATTAGTTCCCTCCGTTGCGGAATTTAAACATAATTTGTAACCATTTATTATTATTTTTATTGGCAGTAAGATTGATCCACAAAATAACTATGTTACATAGACAGTGAATATTCTCGAACAAAATAATACTGGAAGAGTACTATTCGCTATAACACAATAAACTATTAATGTAAGTTAAATTAAATTTTTAAATTCAGTGGAAGATTTTTAAGATCGTTTTGCTTTTAATTTTTTTCCCAAAACAAAATAAATAAACAAATAAATAAACACACAGATACACACTCACACAACCCACTATTGGACATGTTTTTATTATTCTTTTATCGATTGTATGTATGTGTTTTCGCGTAATTGGCCCAAAACTCTGTGCATCAATTATTGTCTTTTCTTCAAAGATTGATTAATTATATGGCTGTAAGAAACCCAATAAATGAAAACAAATAAAACAAATAAGTAAATAAACCTCCAGTGCCGCAGGCAAGGCGTCGGATTAATTCAGTGCTCATTCATTGCCAAGGCACTGGACGCCTCCGCTGATAACTATATACCGCTCACCATGTTCTTAGAAGTGTGTTGAAAGATTGCTAGTATCTGTCGAATCGGTCTCAAGTAGTTGTCTGTATTTGTACGTTTATCATTATTACATGCTCTTGCTATATCCGTTCCACTTCACATTATTGTTCCTCCCGTCTTCGAATTTCTATCACACTATGTTCTCCTATGTTTTGGTACTCATATGCTTGCTTTTTACTTGCATTTACTCCTATATATATTTGTGTCATTTATCCATCCATCTATAAGATCCCCATACGCTTTATCCTTTTATTTCATGTGTATATGGGCCGCAAATTCATATTATTTTATTTACAATATTCTTATCTGGATACACTTGTTCAATTATGTTTTGTGGTTATTACTACCAAACCCGGCGAAATCTGAGCTAAAATAGCCAATCGTATACACGTTACCCGTCCTGTTGAAACTACGCTAACGTCGGACAGGTTTGTAGTGATTACATAGTTAATATATTGTATCTATATTTGAGTATATTATTTACTTGTCGTGCCATTAATATGCTTACACGTTATCGTTATCTCTTTCCTAACTGTATATACCGTCATTGCACAATTACCTATCTGTTGTAAAAGCCTGAAGAGCGTTAGTCTACAGATAAATATAATAGAATTATAGTTAACTTCTCTACCCGCCTACGTTATTCGACTCCCGCGAAACGAAAATGAATCATTATTCGCTCCTCGATAGAGCGTCAGTCTACAGATAAATATAATGGAATTATAGTTAAATTTCCTATCTGCCTACGTTATCCGACTCCCGCGAAACGAAAATGAATCACTATTCGCTTCTCGACAGAGCGTTAGTCTACAGATAAATATAATGGAATTATAGTTAACTTTCCTATCTGCCTACGTTATCCGATTCCCGCGAAACGAAAATAAATCATTATCCGCTCAGTTAAGGTCACCCCTCTGGTACATCGTGTACGTTTTATCCGTGCTTCACGGCCAATTCCTATTAATTATTTATGGGCGTTTTCCTCTCGCGATCCCCCGATTAGACCTGCCTTCCTTACTTTCGCTTATATCTATGCATCTCTGTTGCCCGGGAATCCACTCGAGACCACGATTAATGACATTTAAGCGGTTTCAAAACCACAGCAAAAAAGTCCATAATTCAGAAACCTCGTGGAACTGTCAATATCATCGTCACCTTAGAGTAGACGTTAATCGGTTTTTTAACGGCTTAAACTGCAATAACCGCGACCTAAATCTCTGAAAACCATGTTCAGCATTTTTTTATGGGAAGCACATGTGGACCGCTCGGACCGCATCGATCGTCAACCATTCGTACCAAACGCGGCTTTACCACAAGATTAATATGATTTATAAGAATTGAATAGTAACTGCCCGTAACCTATATCCGATCAATCGCTACTAACTCCCTCCCAATACTAGCGTTTCATCATTCCCAAATTTTTGTAGCCCCAATACTCCGCCAGGTGGGTTTAGCTCAATTTTTCCCGCGTAGCATTTAAATCATCTTAGAGTTCAAAATAAAAATAATAAAAAAAAAATCTATAGAAACAGGTGATTCATCACATGTGTATGAGATGAATTCTAGACGGGAACAAAATATTGTGAATTTTGTGTTGGATATTTTCAAGTCGCTCACTGTATGTAGAATAATGAGTATTCCAGACTACCTACTGATCCTAACTCCAGTTGACTGCGTACAAATGAAAAATACAAAGTGATTAATGTATACGCTGATTGAAATGGCTTTAATCGAAGGCTTTATGGTAAGTACCCTTGTTAGGATATTTTGTATGCTATTTTTTATGTTTGTAGCGTTAAGGCTGCATACTCACTGCAAATGCATATTTCGTCGTTTTTTCGAAGCTGTGTTTATTTATTCATTTATATCGTAACGTGTCTGCTAGACTACAATTGTTTAGACCAAGAACCAACTTAGACAACAACATTTTTTACGAAAATGAAGAAAATATAAGCGTTTATCGACAGCCCGCCACCAAAAAATTTTTTTCCAGTATCGTAGAAAAAATCAATGGATTCTGAATATTTATATGTATGCAGAATGTGTTTTTTTACGAGTATAAAACTAGCATTATGATGATAAAACTTTATCAAAATAATTAATTAATAAATTTTCGGCGTTAATAAAGTTAGAAATGTTTAAATTTGCAACAAATTTCTTTGTTTTTTGTTGATTTTAAAATATATTCATTTATATTTATAAAGATATGATTTTAAACAATATATCGTATTTCCTCCCGCACTTTGAATCTTAATTTACAATTTAAAAGTTGTTTTTATTTATTAAAAACGCGTAAATTACTATTGAAAAATAAAAATTCCAAAGCATTCTAAAATGACGCAGTTTCAAAATTAGACTGATTTCAAAACAGCGTTATGGTTGGACATAGCTATTCATTTGAAGATCATCGTTTACAATACGCATTGTTTAATATATTTCATAAAAAAATACTTATAAAATTTAAAATGGCGGACTTATGCCGCGAGGTTTCAGGTGAAATTTAAAAATTAATTATTTTCTTGTTAAGTGATGTAATGTCTATAACGTGGAGTATCAAAAAATTCATTTTTAAGGATTTAATTTAATTTTAAAGTCAGTCTACAAAGATTTTGAATGACGAGAAATAAATGTCTCTAAATATTTATTTTTATTTATATTTATTTATTTGGTAAATGTACAAACTTAAGAGTGTATTCAATATAATATAATTAATAAACATTTATATTACACGCTTACCCACTTTTAAATGAGAATTTATTCTCGTGTTTAAAATGAGACGGAGATATTTCTATCGTGAAAAATATACCTCCAAAAATAAACAATCAATGCTAAAAATCCAACAAAATACCATCTACTACAGAACAAATCACGCTTATCAAAAACCTTTAGAAAGTAAAGTTAAACTCTGAACAAAAGTTCGAGCAGTGATTAATGTTTGGTAACTTTCGGCGGTCCGACAAACCGCTCACAATACGGTTTAAGTATTAAAATTTTCATTTAGAAAAGTTAGACATCGTCGCATTTAATAATGCCGGAGACAAAAGGAGAAAAGGATCTCTTCGTGTTTAAAAATAAACGAGGAATGTTTTGTTTATTTCGGGGGCATTGGAGCCCGACACCATTGAAGGGATTTTAAATGGGATATCAAAAATACAGAAGAAGGCAATTAAAACAAGTAAATAAAAAAATTAAGAAAACTTTTCAAAGCAAGAAAACACTTTGTGGCTTGACATTATAAGACATTTAAGAATAAATTAAATACTATGTTTTAAACCACTTTATCGCTATATATTTGTCAACTAGTTTTGGTTGGACTCAACCTACTTCAGGACACTTATAATATAGACCCCACGTTATAGTCTATATTATAATTGTACTGAAGAGAGTTGAGTCCAACCGAAACTAGTTGACAAATATATAGCGATAAAGTGGTTTAAACCATAGTATTTAATTTATTCTTAAATGTCTTAAAAAATTATGACATGGTTTTATACGCTTTCTTTGCATACATTTGTAATCAGTTTTTTAACATCACCCAAGAAGTATCCAAATATTAAACACGTTTTTTTAATGTTTAAAACAAATTTTCGAAAGACATATTCTTCAGCTGTTAGTGACGAGGTTATTGATTTTAATCGAAATAATAATCAAATCAAGTCGAAAATGGTATAGTCAAGTTTCAGAGCTCCAGCTAGCCGGGAAATTGGTGAAAAATCAATTACAAAATTCCACCGCCACAAACAAACAACAGACAAAGAGAGTTGAATAAAAGCATGTTATAACAATTACAAGGGCAGTATAATAAAAAGCAGATTAATAAAAAATATACTTAGATAATTAATAAAATAAAACACTGTATGATATGAAAAACGAACAAGTCAACAAAACTATGAGCAATTAAATATTAACAATATTAAAAATAAAATAATACATTGTAAGGTGATAATACCATTAGTGTTAACAATGCGTGTGTGATACAGCGGCAAAAGATTAATCAAAGCGACATATCGGGCGAGGTATTTATTATATAATATAATAATATTCTAGCAAGCGATAATCAACTGTTGAAAATTGAAAACAGACAAGTGATTGATTGTGAAATAGTATGAATGAAAGAAAAGTGTTAAATTAAATTCGTGTCCAGTGACTTTCTAAATTTGTTAAAATAATAAATAAATCGCTATTTAATTTATAGTGTTTTCATTTGTCTCCCACAGCCATGACAATATTCTGAGTACGTAGGTACCGAGAGCTTGCAATTATAAGGCTTTGATTTTAAGAGAGTCTGGTATTATGACTTTAAAAATATGCCTTAGTTTACTCAATTGAGAATTTGCCCTAATTTTCCAATTGTGAATATTCCGCCGTACTCTCCCAATATGCCATAGTTTACCGATTGAGAATGTGGCCTAATTCATTATGTGCTTTGGTTTTCCAATTAAGGGTGTTCTCTGCTTTAAAATTGAAAATGTGCCCTAGTTTTTGAATTGGTTTTGTGCCCTGGTTTTTCAAATACTGCGTCACCATTATTATGCGAATTCAAAAGAGGTCTTTCACGCTATGAAATTTTCAGTTGATTGACTGATATGAACAGCCCTTAGAGTAAAAAATATTTTTTTACATTAAAAATTGCTTTCGGAATATTTTTTTGTTGTGACTGATTAAACCCAATTACGACAATTTCGTTGTCTGTCTGTCCGTCTGTCCCCGTAACTTCGTATAACGTCCGTAACTTTTTATAGTAATTTTAATATATATTTTTTTAAATAAAATAATTAAATACTTATTCCTTAGGCACCGACATGTAAAAGTACCGTCATTTTTGACGGGTTACAGCTTGTGTTGAATTCAATCATTAAAAGTCAGTTATTTTTGACGGATTGTGGCTATTATGTACATAAATGCAGTCATCCAATTGTAACCGAAGGATATCAAGAGGCCAATAGGCCGACCTTAAGCCGACCCCGAATTAAAATGTGAAGGACACTCAAGGAGACCGCCGTTTATAAAGGACATCTGATGATGATTATATAATTGAAAACTGGATTATCGATGTGTTTTTTTACCTATTTTTATTCAACTAGAATTACAAAACTAAAGAAACTCTATCCATTAAATTATTTCCCTTCCAAGAAAATTGACACCGCTCAAACATATCAGTTACTTTAAAATTTTCCATAGACGTGACGCAAAGAAGGACAATTAAATTTATAAGAGAAGATTATATCAGCCTACATTTAATATTTAAATTTATTATTACAAATTCGTTTGGAAAAATTCCGAGAAAAACATAATAAGGTTTACTTGTTTACCCTAAAAAATAAACAAAATATTTAAAAGAAAATTTATTACGTAGGTGAATTAAATTATTAATCAAAGCTAAATGTAAATACATAAACAAAGCAATAAAATATTAATGATCTACATCGTATTAATGTTTATTTTTGTTGTAAATCACTGTCTTCAGGTCTACGTGTTTACATATACATGTATTCCTAATTACACTATTTATACAGTAGGTATATTGCCCGTCTTGGGACAAAATGGCTAAGAAATTTATGGGAAATGGCATTAGAATAAGAAGATGAAGAGACAAGCGCAAAAAATATGCAGAAAACATCCAAAACACAATATGCTAAAAATGAGTTATGTACGAGTTAAAACAGCTCAATACGATATTTTTATGTACTGAAAATATTCAAGCTCTAAATTCAATTTTTTCTTTTCGAAAATTTCTTTGTAATTTCGTATAAGGTCATTTAAAAAAAATGTATTAAAAAATGATAACTTGGTTCATTTTCACTATTTATTTATAACGATTAGAACGTTTTCGATGCTTACGCATCATCTTCAGTAATGTTACTAATACTGAACTTAAGACTAAAGAACGGCGTGAGGAGTGGGGTGGAGAGTAGAGTCCGGTGGGTATGTGGGCGTGGTCATTAGGCACAGAAGAGGGGACGTAATAGATGGAGTTTGAATATTGATTTAACTTTTATCACATATGCTACTTTTTACATACATGTTTATTAAATCATGTTTATTACATAGTAAAAAAAATGAAAGAAACCAGATATTTTAGAAAACTTACCGATTACGAAAAATGTAATCAATATACAAACTCCATCTGTTACGTCCCCTCTTCTGAGCCCAATGACCAAGCCCACAACCCACCGGCCTCTAATCTCCTCCCCACTCCTCACGTCGTCCTTTAGTCTTAAGTTTAGTATTAAGAAGAAGATGATAAATGGCTAACGTTCTAACCGTTAAAAAAACTAACCCATTAAAACCAAGTTTTTATTATACTCCCTTTCTCATTTACTAGTGGAAACAGGTTTGGCGCTTGACCTACGCGTTGGGCTCAGGTCGGTGGCGCTTAACCTACGCTACGAAAGCGAGTAATAAAAAATTTCGAAAAATCCAAATACTATAATTATTAATTTATTTAAACGATAATTTGTTAGCTCATTTTTATCGTTGCCACGGATCTGTCTGCAAAGTTTCAGCTTGATTGGATCACAGATCACAGGAAAGGGATTAAAAATCGATCCAAAGTTTTTTCGACAGACAAGTACGCAAGCAGACGCTACGAGTTAAAAGAAAGGGAGTAAGAATATATAGTGACAACCTTATGATCGTTAATAAATATGTAGTGAAAGTAAACAGATTTATTATTTTTTAATATATTTTTTCAATATTTTTCATTTACCCACATCACGGCTATCAGTTATCTCTTTGAACTAAAAAAAAGTGGTTTAACTATTTTGTGTGGATTAAAATTTACAAATCCTTGGCAAAAAAAGACGTTGGTTTAAGACATCCATGCGGTATGGACACATTAAGCAACTTTTTAATTCTATACTATAATATTTTTTTAGAAATCACCAAAGAGGGTTGAACGCTATCTATGCCTCATATAATACTTTTTATTTCATACTTTATCAAATTTATAGAAAATTAAGTGTTGTTTTTCGTAAATTTAGACATTTTATAGAAAGAATCCAACATGTAAAACGCGTCTTATCTTCGTAAATAAAAATTTATATGTTATAATTACAAAAAAAAAAAACATCTCTATAATAAGCCATTTGCAAAAAATATGTAATAATGAATAATAACCTACAAAACGGTCCAAATATTTCGAAGCCATATTTTCAGTTCTATAATTTTTGGGTTGGATGCTTTCTGCATAACAATGTCCTATTGTACTCGGGCGACAGTAAAATTTTGCATACAGGATGGCTTAGGTGTTTTATGAAAGAATATTTCATACAGACATAGTTAATAAAAAATATTGATTATTTTATTTATATATATCTACTTTTATATGAGTATTTTACCTACATGTTTCAGAAATACCTTTCCATCGTCAGGGTGTTATATGTATGTCAAAATATCAAAATGAATAATAAAACAAATGACATTATACATTTTGATATTTTGACGTACATATAGGTAACACCCTCACGATGAAAAGGTATGTCTGAAACATGTAGATGAAATACTCATATAAAAGTAGACATACAAATAAAATAATCAATATTTTTTCTAAATGTCAATCTTCAAAGTTGATCAATCAATTGAAAAAAAAGACATAATTAATTTTTACCAAGGAGAATTTGCCGGAAGCAAGTAAAGTGATACAAGTATATCAACGCAAAATAATGCGGGCGGAGGTCCGCTAGATCCAGTGATGGAGACACGGCTCTTTGCAATCGAGCGGCGCCGCTTGTTACTTCTCCCAGAACTCCTCCTTTTGTTAATGTTAACGGATTGTTTGTTAGCGATATCTATGCGAGAAAGAGATAAAGTTATGAGTCGCTTCACGCAAGACGGTAAAGCAACAACACATTCAATTGGTCTTACAGCATAAAGAAGGATCCTTTATACAGTGTTTATAAAGAATGATTGTGAATGTTTCGAAGAAGACAGAAGTCTTCTTCGAAACATTCACAATCATTTCGACAAGGATTAAAATACACGAAAATTGAAATCAAAGAGAAACGCAAAAGGAATATTAAGAAATCATGTAAGAATATTTAATTTTACGAAATAATTTAAAAATCGTTCTGAGAATTGGTCCGTTTCCTAGCAAAATTTGATGTTTTAATCTTCGTCAAATTAAAAGACAAGACTTTATTGAAACAACGTCCTTAATGAGAGAATTTATTTTTTGTTTGCGGACAAAATTCTGTTTCATTGGCTAGCCTTTGTTCTGTATATATTAAAATATTATTAACGAATTATATTTTCGATTTCGCAGGGTCTTAATGAAAAGTCTTATTGATTCAAATTTATTGTTTGAAGAAACAAAGTAATTATACCTGAGTTTGTTTGTATTTGAGTACTCTGATTTCGAAATAAAAAGAGGAATTATTAAATTTAGACTCAGTTCGACAGTACCATAACGTATTAATAAGATTTTTAAAATATTTAATCATATGTAGTATTTATGATTTAAAAAACTTATAAGCAATTCGAAAACATTTATTGGATACGAGTCACTGAACACAAAGTTTAGCTGGAAAACTATTCCATTATTAGCAAGAGGTCTCAACAACCGGCGAACTTGCATGCGAAGATGTATGAATGTGGATGAGGCGAGAATTGTATGTCAGAACAGAAGAGTGTGGCGCTCTATTCTCTAGTAAGTAAGTAAGTAAATAAATAAGCATTAATCCATATTAGAAAATTCCAATCGTCTCTGGTACACCTTATTCGGGCCGTTTGCCTATCGTACTGGTTCGGTACTAAAATATTCCGCTTGCAGGTAGGTACTCTGGTGCTTTATTTGCTGATTGTCTATGTTCACTCAGATTTGCGCACGTTCGTTTATCTGCTACTTTTTGGATATCAAAAGTATCACCGAATTCAGAAATGTTTTTGTTCGATTTTCTCGAAGCTTCTTGTATAATTTTGTGTTTACAAGTCCTTTCTAAAAATTACTTGGTTGACTTAGGCTGAAACACAGTTTTTTACGTATCTATACTGCCATACTACATTCTTTTCACTTGTCTCTTTATTGAAGCACAGTTTGCTTGTCTATTCACGACGTTACTTATAACTACCCCGATTTCTCGAACCTTCCCAAATATGATCAAGCTTCCAGAGTATTTAAAAAATGTCCTGATTTTTCCAAAAACAAAAAGGTTTTCTAAACAAACTTCAATTCCTCTAGATTCCAGAATCTCGTGACAATTGATCGTTACAACATCAATTTGAAAATTATTTTTACCAACGGAAAAAAACTCGTGTAACTCGGCTAAGTTGTTCTGTGCGGCGGTAAACCGCCACAAGGATTCGATTGCAAAATGATGGCCGATATCCAGAAAAGCACTAGAAATCTACAAGCACCCGATAAATATTAATAGAGATGATGGTCTCAAATTAAAAACATCTTGGTATCCGGCGCTTCAAAGTCATTCTCGTCGCAGACTCCGCAGAGATAGTGATCAGACAACAGATGAATCATACACACAACACAATACAACACATCATGACATATACTTAATCACAACGCCAACATTCACAAAAACACATCAGCCCTGATGATGGACCCTGCAATGGGATCCGAAACGTCGGCCCGAATGGTCGTAACAACACGGCATAGTACCCCAGTAAACACAAACTTGAATATTCAAAAGCCTTGACTTTGCGAATTAGTCATTGGCTTGGTGTCCATGCCTTCACTTCATATAAGAAAATGGCCAACGTATAACATCGAATCATGCGCATTCTAAGTTGCGGCTAGAAAATAACGATCGATCGCTTTTTGCCCAAAATTCTTAAATAAATGAGTAAGTGCTATTTTTGAAAATAGTTTTTATTAAAAATATATGAAACTTATTAGATACACTTTAATTTAGTACCTTTCCACAAAACATGCGACACAAAGTGCAAGAGAAGCAGTGGAAAAATGCTCGTCGCGGCTGAATTTCGTTCGCATTACCAAGCGTTAGCCTTAAAATATGAATATATTTTTTTTATTTTTTAAGAATGGAAGCTTTGCCTACCAGCTGCCCTCAAGTCTTACCAGGCCAGCAGAGATAAGTGAGAAGTAGTGTTCTTGGGTGTCTGCGTCGCAAGGGGCGAGAAGTGCTTCATTCGCGACACCTCTTTAGATTTGTTATCCACTAGTCCGAAGGCTTCGTCGCCTTAGAAAGGGCAATCTCGGATCCAACAAGTAATATCGCACGAGAGGAAGATCCCGAATGTTTTAAGATAAGACAAAGAAGGGTAGGAAAGTAATGTCCGCTGGGGGTCGCATCGCGCAGATTGTACAACCCGCCACATTCTCCGCTGCCTTAACACCCCGAACCTTTATTAAATCATCCCTCACCTCTAGGGATGTAGTCTGGATACAGTGCGCCCTACGGATGAAACGAAACAAACAAAACAGAGGTTTAATATATTGTACGTGACGGGATCATGTATAAACAAAAGCGCTGCTATTCAATAGACGGAATTTTGATAAACCTCTTTTAAAAATTAAGATAAATTATTGTAACGAGGCTAAAAATAATCACACACTCATGTCAAGTGATAGTTGTTTGAAACGATCACTACACTAACTAAGATTCCAGAACGGTCTAGCGCAATCTACGGCTTTCGGGAAGCATCGAGAAACATCTACACAAGCCTGGAAGCTACGTGAATATTCTCGTAAACACTAGGAACGCCTAGAAGAGTCGAGTAACGAGTTGTTGTAGTTTTTGAGAGCTTGACGGTGAAACCGAAGCGAAAGCAGCCGCGAATTGTGTCGGCCAGGGTGGCCAAGCGAGCGATTATTCGACAGCGAATAATCTGGAAAAGTTTTGCATAGCAAAATAAACTGGAGCAAATAATCCATGCTGAAATTGGATGAAATGTAGTGAATAGTGAATAAAGTCTTAAAGCGATTATAAAGTGTCTATTTACGAGTGATAAATTACGAAATAGTTTAATTCAAATAATAACGTTAAGTTAAACAGTGTTAAGCGACTTAGTAAGTTTGTTTAATTAAATGATTAGTATTCAATAAATCCTGAATTAAATTCCAGGGTTTTCATTAATTCCTCACGCAGACACGTGCCATTATAGAAGTCTCAGAGAGATGAAGCTATTCATATGAAAAACGTGTTGTATGATGACCCAGGGCTTACAACCTATATGAACTGGCTCAGGTGATCACTTTACACAATGAAACATTTACCAATTCCATCATAAGAACATCCACACATCGAATTTTTTTGAAAGTATATAAGCTCCAAATAGGAATTATGGAGTACGATGGGATTAGTGAACGTCGCATTGTATAAAGTGATCACTTAAGCCAGCTCTTACATAAAAAATGTTTTAAACATTTTTGTAACCGATTTTCGTAATGGTTCATGAGAAAATAATCCCATTATTTTTGGCAAAGTAGAATGTCGAAAGATTATAAATTCTACGAAGAAAGTTTATGAAGTCTACTGATATCGACACCATCTTCATCAGGATGGACGAAAACTAACTATACATTATTTATTCTAGCAAACAAATCATTTTTTTGACTTATACTAGTGAACAGGGGCGTGGCTACAGTTATGGTGGGGATGATTGAGAAGTGGACGTCGAAACGGGGAATATATCAAGTAACGGGCTATTCGTAAAATTTATCTGGTGATTAATTAATTATATTGGCTTTAATGCTCAGGCATTTTTTGATTTCTAGTATTTCTAAGTTATCTAATCTAAGACCTCTTTTATTTAAATAATAGAGCCCTAAAGATAAATACTGACTTATAATTCAAATAATGTAAAAAAAATTACGCACTCCTATCCTGTCACAACATTCGAAAAATCACATAGACAGATCTAAAATATTCGGAAAACGTCAAAAGCATTCGAAAAAAATCCAGAAATGTCTAAAAGCCAGGAGAATTTTCTCCTAAATACTAGAATTATCCAAAAAGTACAAAAGTATCAGCATTTTTGTATATAAATACAACGCCGGCCACGGCGCGGGAGTTGCTGTAAGCATGCTTGACAGGTCGCTGCGAGGCCAGGGTGCCATAATCCAAGCGATAAATAAGTAAATAATCGAGCGAAGTACTTACCTAAGTGGCGAAGTAAATGGAAGCGATTAATACGTTAGAAGCAGATGGAATGTTCTAATGAATGTTAAAAACGTGTAACCAGTAATGATAAATAGCGTTAAGCTAAATAGTGTTATGTGACTTTGTACATTGAATTGTCAATTAATCAGAAATTTATTTATTTATTTATTTAATGCCCTTATGGGCTTTTACAAATATACAGAATAAAAAAAATAAAAAAATAACATAAGACAGTTAAAAGAATAATACAGTTAAAAGTTAAAATAATAATAGTTAAAAGGTAATAATAATAATAATAATAATAATAATAATAATAATACAGAAAAACATAAGACAGATAAAATAATAGTAATACAGTTAAAGGTACAAATAATAATAGTTAAAGCTAAAATAATAATACAGAATAATTAATTGTCCATTTCCATTTCGTTGAGATGTAAAGAATTGTATCGGTTTTGTCCTATACACAGTTATACTATTAGCGAAAATGTCAGCCGCCTTTGCATGTTCATTCCCTAATGAGTGTCATCTGGGAATCACAGAGTTTGCTATTTAATTGTTTTTTTTTTTTATAATTGATTTAATTCAGTAAATTGTTATTTAATTTTCAGCATTTTCATTCAGTGTTCATCTTTATTAAGCTTTATTTATTTATGTGTCTGCAAAAAAGCAACCTCTTAATTTATCAATCGACGAAGCGTTCACTTATTAAAAACCTGACAAGCTCGAAGTGCGCTCCGGAATGTTCTCTGGAGCTTTGAAGTCAGCAATCATTTTGTCGTCGGTTCATCTCCGCTGGGCGGGGGATGGGAGGCGGCAGAGGGGCTGAAGGGGGAGTTTAATTAATGTTGAGAAAATCCCAAAACAAAAAGACACACAGGACTCAAAACGCGAGTCCTTTGACGTCTGTTCCTTGTTTCAATACGAGCGCAAGTCGGAAGTTATTTTTACCTTTCGTTCTACAATTAATTTACACAAAGGTAGAGGCTCAGCTACTACCCATCTCCCTCGCCAAGGCTGGACATCCAGTGCAAATGCATATTTAGGCATTTTTTTACGAAAATGTGGGTTTTTGAAGAATCTGTCAAAAGAAGCAAGACTAGCGGTACATAATGGCGTTCTAGTGCCAACCCTTATGTATGGAAGTGAAGCCTGGAATTGGCAAAAGAGGAATGAAAGTAGACTGAATGCGGTTGAAATGCGGTCACTAAGACGCTTGTGTGGAAAATATTTGTCGATAGAGTGAGGAATGAACCAAAATAGAAGTGAAGCAATGCTGGCTGTGTAGTGTGGTAGATAGAATAAAGAAAGGAGTGCTGAGATGGTTTGGTCATGTGGAACGTATGAACGAGGAAAGGATGGTTAAGAAAATATATGAGGCGAATGTTGAAGGCAACAGGAATAGAGGGCGTCCGCGAAAGACCTGGCACGATCAGGTACTACAAGTATTTGAGGATGGCCCTGTTAAAAGCCGCAACAATCGTAGAACGTGTATGAGAAGATGTATGAATGTGGCCGAAGCAAAAGTGGTGTGCCAGGATAGAAGGGTGTGGCGTTCAATACTCTCTGCCTACCCCTGCAGGGAAACGGCGTGATGGTTAGTTAGTTAGTTAGTTAGTTAGAATATGTATTCTGTCTTATAGTTACGTAATTTATTATTATTTTCAAATAATAATTAAGTTGCTTTTATTAAAAAAACTAACTTTTAGTTAGTGAGTAAAGCCTCAAAATACGGGAATAAATAGGTTATACTGTTTAAAATCATCTCTTTATATGAATAAAAAGCGTTTTAAAATCAACAAAAAACGTGAAAATTTCCTGTAAATTAAAAGCATTGTAACTTTATTAATATTGAACTTTAAAAGTAAACTTTATATATATAAAAAACATTATGCGTACATATAAAAATTCATTAAAACTTTGTTTCCCCTAGAACACTAACAACGATTTTTTTGGCCGCGGCCTGCCAATTAATGCTTATATTTTCTTAATTATTGTAAATAATGTTCAGTTTATATCTTTTGAATAAGAAAAAAGATTCTTTCTGAGTAATTGCCTTAAAAAATTGCAGTCTAGAATATAAATTCTAATATGAATAATAAAAACCTAACTTTCGTTAAAAAAACGCCTTAGCCACGAATTAGCATTGCAGTGAATGTCCAGCCTTAATGCATTTCTAGCGGTCCACAAGTTGCGTATTTCTTCCAAGAATAAAGTTTTTTTTCTTAAATAATGACTTCTTCTTCCTGGCACTGTCCCAACTTGTTGCCTAGGTAGGTTGTGGTCGGCTCTTCTCGTTCTCAGGCTTCTTCTTCTTCAAACCTAGAATACTGGATTTCCTCTGCTTCATTCATTAAATTGGGTGAAACAACGTGAGTTTATTTTATGACTGTTTTCAAATCTGCGTACAGGCCCACACAAATATACGGCCATCAAATTTGGATCCTGACCGAGAGACTAAGAGCGAGGATCCAGGCTGCCGAGATGAGTTTTCTAAGGCAGGTAGCGGGAGTCATACCGATAGTCAGAGTGAAGAGTGCTGATATAAGACACACACTCGACATGGAGCCCCTACTTAAAAAAGTAAACAAAGTCAAATGAAATGAGGGAAACCTTACGAAATCTTTTTTTTAAATTTACTTGTATCAAATCCGGTGATTTTTTAATATTCGATAAAAATTACTTTTTCGATAGTCTAACGTTTAAAAAATATAAGCCAGAAATACCGAAAAAAAAAATGCAAATGTTGATGTCGTTTATCTCCGTAACTGTCGAAATTTCACTCAAAGTCTAAAGAATATTTTGTATTCAAAATTGATTGAAGGAGACATCTCAGAATATTTAACTATAAGCTAAGAGAGGCCAATTGAGACTTATCATGACTTTAATGTTAATATTTTTATAATAATTCGATGAATCAATGGAATGTACCCAAATAACGCGCTGAATATTTAAAAAAAGGCCAGAAATGTATACATTTTTTTCCTAAATACTACAGAACTTTCTCAACAACCTTTTTATTACATTGGTGTCTTTATCTTTATACTGAGAACAGAACAAACACAAAAATAATATATGGTGTAAAGAGGCAATCAATTCTGGATTTGGGACATTCTGTTTGCGACGTGGAAACGTTCACACAGTGAGCACGTAAAATTTCAATTGTTTCTGAAGGCTTACTGTGCACAAAAGTTTAATAAATATAACCTCATTCCTCACGAAACATTTTTTCATGCCTTGCCTTCTAGAAAAGAAAGATAAGATTCTTTAATTAAATATCAAGAATTTTAAAGAAGGAGGAAAGATAGATAACGTGTGAAATGTAGTAGGCAATGAATGTTTGTGTATTTGGGAAGTATGTTCAATAGAATAGGGAAGGTTGAGAAAGATATCAAGTGGAGGGTGACGGAATAAAGTGAACGGTATTTTAAATGCAATAATTCCTTATATAAATATATTTACCGAGGCAAGACTAGTGGTATATAATGGAATTCTGGTACCATCACCGATGTAAGAAAGTGAAACCTGGAGCATGTAGAAAAAGAACGAAAGTAGACTGAATGCAGTGAGATCCCTTTGTGGTAAATCCATTTATGACAGAGTAAAGAATGAAGATATTAGGAATTAATGTAAAGCTGATGTTAGCATAACTAATATAATTAGAGAAGGTCGCTCAGAAGCTTTGGGCACGTTGAGCGAATGAATGAAGAAATAATGTTAAGAAAGATATATAACGTAAGTGCTGACGGCACCAGAAAGAGAGGGCGACCGCGGAAGACGTGGTACGACCAGATTAACCAGATACCGGAAGATGGCCCTGTTAGAAGCCTCAACAATCGTCAGTGGGGACACTAATAGATATTTATGTTTATATTTGTTATATGTACTTCCTAATATGTATGCCTTAAACATTTTGTTTGTCATGTACATATTATCATGAAATAAATTGAATTGAATTGAATTGAATTGAATTTATTTATTTATTTATTTAATGTTTATGGAAGACCAACAGCACAAAAAAGAGCATAGAAAACATTGATACAATATAGATGGCCAATTACAGGTCTCCACATTTAGAAATATGTCAGTAATGATAAATATTTATGATATACTAAGGCATATTAATTATATAGAAAGAAAGAATAAAAAATTTAAACAAACAGAAATATGTCATATAGAAATATGTCAGTAATGATAAATACTTATGATATACTAAGGCATATTAATTATATAGAAAGAAAGAATAAAAAAATTAAACAAACAGAAATATGTCAGTAATGATAAATATTTATGATATACTAAGGCATATTAATTAAATAGAAAGAAAGAATAAAAAATTTAAACAAAGAAAAAGAAACTTAATTATTACGTGGAAAAAAATTCAGCACTCAAAATTTTTCTTAATCTTGTGTGGCTGCACTCGAACAGATCAATATCCAATAATCTCATCAGTTTATTGAATGCATCGCATACCCTCAAGAAATATGAATTACGACGATAGTTGGGTGAGGTAAAATCAATGTGAAAGACTGGGTTGTGTCTACGAGATCTACAGGGAACATGGAATTTTAGTCTATTTAATAGTTCAGGACAGTCGACGTTGCCTGATACAATTTTTAGTAGGAACATCAAATCACCTATTTCCCGACGTCTGTATAAAGGTAGGATGTGATATTTTTTGCATGAACGGTCATAATCGTCAGAAACGCATATAGTGGACAATGTCCAAATGACCCTTAATAATTAACACCTCGAACCCCTCCCTCCCCTCACCTACCCCCTCAACCACCCCTTCACCGTAACACATTTCAACTTTTAAAGTTCGTTAGTACACAATAATCCTGAGGAAGGGAACATTGTTCTCGAAACATGTAGATTGTTTAATCTAATAAAGTGGTGAAAACAAAGTAATTTGTATTTTATTTTAATAATAATGTCACCACAAGTCAATTTGAATTGCTCCTGAAGAGATTTACATTCATCCGACTGACAAACGGAAGATAACTGAGCAGTCTTTATTTCGCAATTTAGATTTTAGTATACCTTGTAGCTTGATGAAGGGACCATTGGACCCGAAACATGTTGATTATACAATAAATAGTTTTTATACAATGTCTTTTTTTTTTAATAATAAAAGTTAAATTGTTTACGAATGTTTGATTCGGATTCCAGCTCAGTGAATCATATTTAAATAATAATAATATTTCCTATCCCGGAGATTATCTGAGTGTAAAACCTAAATCTAATTCGTAGATTTAGTTCTTCGGGGAGAATTATTTTAGTAAATAACATAAATGTGATCGTAATTCAGTTCCAAGGTATCATCCGTTATACAAAATCGTCTGGAAGAAATTGTGTACCAGGTAATAAGTAATTAACTAAATACAATGTTCAATTATTCCTGTATTACTGGAAGACGACGCCATTTTAATCTGTCGTAATTCCGGCGCGGTTGTTAATAAATTATCTCGCTAGATGGGATTCATTATTCAATTAATTGGAAAAAGGTATTTATACCTTTCTTTGAGAATGAATAAACGAAAATTCATACAATATCAATCTTCATAATTAATTCCAAATAACATGTATATGTATACAGTAACTAATTACGTTCTTTACTTTTCATTATTTATTCTTTAAGTAGGTAATACAATAATGTATAGTTCGTAATATTAACAGAACTTAATATAATATCTATCGCGTTTTTTTAGATTCCTCTTAAAAGTTATTATATTTTCATCATCCCTATGTCTCTCTCTGCAGTTAAATATAATTTCATTTAAATTGATATAAATTAACTTTGTTTAAACCACTTATTTATTGAAAAAAATCAACATGTTTCGAAGCCAATGGCTTCTTTGTCAGGAAAACAAAAATAATATTTAAAAATCGAAGTATAGATCAAAATATTAAAAAGTTATGCATGTAAAATGATAATATAAAGTACCTAATTAACATGAAAATAAATTTAAAAGATAAAGATTATTGATAACTATAAATAATCAGGTCCTTTTTGCAAATAGTTATCTTTTAAATTTATTTTCATGTTAATTAGGTACTTTATATTATCATTTTCCATACATAACTTTTTAATATTTTGATCTATTCTTCGATTTTTAAATATTATTTTTGTTTTCCTGACGAAGAAGCCATTGGCTTCGAAACATGTTGATTTTTTTTTCAATAAATAAGTGGTTTAAACAAAGTTAATTTATATCAATTATAATTATGTTACCACAAAATAAATTTGCTACATTTGAAGAAGAAATAATTTCATTTCATTGTGCATGACTGAATTTTCTGACCTTTTTTCTTAATCTTTTTTTCTTGTGCAGTGATCATGTTCATATATCTTTTTTTAACTTTCCTTAATAATTCAAAGTTTAATAAGTTCTGAAAACTAAACCCAAAAACCATAAATACACACTTGAACAAATAATAATTACAATTGAAATTATCTGACAACGATTTCTTAAAACTGATTCGTGAATCGAAAAAATATCTAACATGTTACATTCCTCATTTCTCAATGTGAGAAGAATTCTGATGAACTATGGAGATAATTCGTATTGACATTATCGCAGTGAAATATTATACTCAGCCTGGTGTTTCTAGAAGGGATGTGATAGAAAATTAGTTGTGACAGATCCAGACAATTGAAATAATTATTAATAACTTTGAATAGCAATATAATATCTGTCATTTTAATTATCAGACAATCTCTTTAATTTAATTAGAGACAGTAAATATTAGGTCCTTACATATGAAATTGACGTTTAGTATGGGAGGAACATAAAGCCGATTTTTTTTATTATAATATATTTATTTAATCAAAGTATGTACCATTGCTATCTATGCACTTTTGCCATCTCATAGGTAGTTCATCGATCCCTTTACTAAAAAAAACATTCGGACGGGAATCAATAAAATCTTTGAAGGCGGTTTGGACTGCCCCATCGGAGTTGAATTTTTTCCTTTGCAAGAAGTTATCCAAATTTCGAAAAAAATTGTAATCTATTGGGGCAAGGTCCGGAGAGTACGGTGGATGTCTTAGACATTCCAATTGAAGCTCCTCTAATTTGGTAGCCGTCTGTTGTGCAGTGTGTGGTCTAGCGTTATCATGAAGCAGCAGTGACCTAGAGCGATTACCCAGCCTCGATTGTTTAGCAGCTAGCTTTTCCATCATGGTTTGCAGTTGCTGACAATAGACATCTGCCGTAATCGTCTGGCCAGATTTAAGAAAGCTGTAGTGAAGACACCAGCACTAGTCCACCAAACGCTCACAAGTAACTTTTTTGGAGTCAATTTTCGCTTGGGGCATGGTTTGGCTGGTTCGGCAGGGTTCAGCCATTGCGATGAGCACTTCCGATTATCGTACAGGATCCACTTTTCATCACAGGTAATGATTCGATTTAAAATCCCTTCATTATTGTGCCGGTTGAGTAATGCAACGCAGCAGTCAACGCGCGTTTGTTGATTTGCTTCACTCAATTCGTGAGGTACCCACCTTTCAAGCTTTTTCACCTTACCAATTTGCTTCAAGTGGATTAAAACAGTTTTATCACTAACACCGCAGCCTGCAGCTAACTCGGATGTAGTTTGCGATGGATCCGCTTCCACAATAGCCTTCAATTCTCCATTATTACATTAACATTACTTACAACATTAACAGTATCGTGGATAGCAGCACTTTATAACTGGTGCCGCAAATAAACTAAAATAACAGTTAAAAATCGAGGTTTTGGTGCAAAAAGTGGTTTGGCACAACAAAGTGAATCCAGAGCAGATTATGATCTGATCATAACTTCAGTTGGTGAGAATTCTGCAACACTTTTTCACATTAATTAAAACTTACATACTACAAACTCTTTTGTCAAGAACTTGCACCAATACTACGCTCACGGCTGTCAAACTCGATACCGTGACATCACCACGGTAGCTACGCTAAGTATTGGACGAGGCGACGAGGTGTGAGTGTGTTAGTATCTACTTGTTCACTCGACCGCACCAGGGGAATCAAACTCAGCGGCCCGCATAATACTTACATATTTAACAAAAATACAATATCTGATTTATACAATTTTTATATTATTCATCCTTTTAATATGGATGCCATTAACTTTATAAATATGGCAAAGGATGCAGTGGACACCTTAATTAGCATAATAATGGATCCCACTAATAAATTTAATAAGGACCAAATATCTAAAATAATTCCAAAAACAAATGGTATAATGGGCACAATTAGTCAAATGGCCGCGAAAATGGCCAATCTCGAAGGTGAACTGGCAGCCTACAAGAACATAAGTCATAACAAAGAAAGCTCCGGTAAATCTTATAACAACTCTCTTGAAATTTTTGATGCTATAGCTGAGATGGATGAGCGTAAATTGAGATCCCATAATTTAATAATGCACAATGTTCAGGAAAGTGCAACTGAAGCGCTAAGTCAAAAACTAGTCGACGACACTAACAAAGTCACCAAAGTATTAAACGACATTGATAACTCCGTACAAGCAGGTATGGTCAAACTTTACAGACTAGGAAAATCTCGAGATAATAAACCAAGACCGATTAAAATTGTGTTCAATGCCCCGTCTATCCCAAAACTATTACTCAGCAAACGTCGCATGCTAAAGGAAAATATAAGAATATATCAAGATCTGACTCCAAATCAACAAAATAGGCTAAAGGAATTACACGAGGAACTTGAAACTCGGAAAAAGGAAGGAGAAACTGATTTAACATTGAAATATATTAACTCAGTCCCGAGAATAGTTGTGAAATCAAAAAACTATCAAAATTCAAACTAAACAATAAAGAGGTCATGAAGACAATTTACTATCAAAACGTACGAGGTTTAAAAACGAAAATACAGGAATTACGCAATAATGCTGTGATATATTAGCATTCAGTGAAACTTGGCTAGACAGTTGTGTAAAATCAAGTGAATTAGGTTTCGACTGGTGTAACGTATATCGCAAGGATGGGGATCATTTAACTAGTTCGAAGTCCAGGGGAGGTGGTGTGCTTATCTGTGTACCAAAAATTATATCTTCTCATCAGCTTGTCTCAGTACACAATGACATTGAACACGTAAGTGTTATGCTGAGCACAAAACCGGAAAAAACCATAATTGTTTGTACGTACATACCACCGTCTTCTAGTATTGATGTCTACAAGAAACATGTAGAGGAAATAGAAATAATACGTACTAAATATCCGAAATTGAAATTAATATTACTGGGTGATTATAATTTGCCAAACACTTTAA